>JACJUY010002327.1:28391-69765 GCA_014220935.1 Platorchestia sp. MABIK | reverse complement strand
GCCTGTAAATGAGACTTTTGCTTATACTCAACTGCTAATTTTATGCGTGAAAACAATGCACCGATGCTAATGTTGAAATTTTGTCACAAAAAATAGAACTAAAGTGTATGTTATCGTATACTATAAGTGAAGTTAATTTTTCTCGATATCTGCTAATGGTTTTCGACGGCATGCAAATTACTGTGAAAGATGGCTCTGTTTGAAATTACAAGCCAGCATGAGATTTTGGGCGTCAATTTATCTCTGTCAATATCATCGATAAAATTATCACATTGCCGAATTCGTACGAATTTAGTACGTCAGTTTACAATACCTGCAGTGACATTTTCAGACAAACTTGTACGTTGTTACAGTAACAACAATAAACAACAGCTAATTGTTTTCTCATTTCAAAAAAGCTTCACTACAAAATAAGGTAAAACAACTTTTTTTAACATATTCTGTACAAAATGAAATGTTTGAAAGCGTGTACATACTATCGTTGTAATTTCATCCGGGCTGACCTACTTATTCCTGAGTGAACTTTTTGTAAACGCTTTATGTTTTGTTATACGCTATATAATAAAAAATAGCTTCATGTTTTCTGCAAGTCACTGACATATTGTAAGCTCTGCCTGTTTAGTTCGATGAAAATATCATTTTGATAAAATAATGCTTTATGTATTACTTTATTGTCGTTTTTATATTAGTTAGTTTCAGACTCCCAAGCAACAGCAAAGGCGATTTCAAGGAAGCGAAGAGCAGGGACTATTTTGTATGAATTGTATAAAACGGGCAATTTATGGACAAAGTATGTTCCCTCACAGGATACCTTGCTCATAGGAACAAAAAGTTTGAGAGGAAGAAGTAGAAAACACAAAAAAAGAGATTGCTTAAATGACATGAAAACTGAAGACCTATTTAAAGCTGAGGTACCTTTGTCTGAAACATTATATGCTGTGCTTATTTTTTACATCAAATATCTGACGGTTACACGTTTTTCAAATTTTATTCTCCATTTTCCGCGCACATGTTGTTTTTTGTTGAGTAATTTGACCGTAGACATCATTTTATAACATCGACTATATCTATCATCGACTGTTTCTTTATCAAGTCATTGTAAATATAAATGTATAGAAACATTTTTTGGATATGGTACAGTCTTTTGTCATAGGATTAGCAAATAACGAGGGTCACTGATTAAAATATGAAAAATTGGTCAGTTTAACTGTAATACTGCTCTCAGCACGAGCGGTGGGACAGCGCTCAAAACTAAGATAGCTGAGGATCGTAAGCTGGCCGGTTTAAATGGAGTCCTTAAGGCTAAACAAGAAGCCTCCTCTCTATTTAAGCCAGGCAGACGCGGCTACTCTACGAAGTCTTCATACTCGAAAGATTACACCAGGAAGTGCGATTATCGTAACGAGAAGGCTCCTGGTAGATAAATTACGTCTGCCAGTCCCCACCTCCAGATAACAGAGTAGCCACCTTTAGAGTTTCCAGCGGCTTAGTACTATGGCACGTAGTAGCCAAGAACTTCTCCAGTAGCTAAGTATCTGGGCAAGTAACAAACAAGAACGCTTCTAGTAGATAAATACTAGGACAAGTAGTAGCCAAGAATGTCTCCATCAGTCAAGTATTCGAGCAAAGAACCAACCAAGAGCGTTTCCAACAGGTAAGAAGTATCCGAGCAAGTAGCAACCAGGAGCGTCTCCTAACACGATGATGAATCCGGTATACAAACAAGTATTAAAAAAATCAACTGTAGCAGCACAGTGTAAAAAAACAAGATGTGACTCATCCGGAACATCATGAAGAAGGTCTATGGAAAGTCTCGTAGCTCTGGGTTCCCGTCTGCGTAGGTAAATTTCTCAGCTAGGGTTGTGCGTTGTGACGTGCGGAGTCTGACACGTCAAACCCATATCTAAACTTCCAGTCTTTTACTTTGTTTTCTCACAGTTAACTTTAATTAAATTGAAATCATAGCTTTAAATTGAAAGTAAAGCTAACTAGCCCGTGATGGAATAGCATGCTAAATAACCAACAAGTCTGCACTAAACATATAAATTCGAACAATTATTGGGATGGGACATTTTACGCCTTTTTTATTTTAGCACAACTAATACATTTCACACACAACTCTCAGACACTGACAATCCAAGACGTCACTGCTTGCGAGTAGTTACGATGATTTAGTTCTTGTACACACCTGAATACCGATCTAAAGCTTTCTATTGAAGATACTGTTCTCGTACTCAATGAACTGAAGAATTTGATCACCTTAACCTGGATGTTAAGAGAGTTCGCTGATGCATTATCGCTATAGTACATAATCTTAGTCGTCTAGTATCTGAGCATCTGATATTCATTTTTTTGACATCATGTTGCACGTACGCCAGCATAATTCTGAAAAAATTGTCGGAACAGGATAAGTGGATCGTAACAAATGGTAAGCGATACCCTAGACAGTCATGAAAAGGAACAATTTCTATTGAAGTCAATGATCAAAATGGAGAACTTCAGATACAGTCACACAGTTACTAAAGCAGAAACACAGTTACACTAAAATTGATGCATGGTGTTCAGCATTAGAGACTTATTGAAAGGTAAAATTAATATTTTATGCAAAACAATTTTGACCTTGTGCTTTGTAAATATTTTTATGCTATTTTCTCGAAAGATCTTTATGGACGAGCAGCAAAAATGAAATTAATAAAGCATGATTGAGTATGATTGATCTTTGGTCTGAATTCAAGAAGATCTAATGTATGTTTCTCCTTTGAATTGTCCAAAAAGCATTGATAGATTCATTACAATGTTTTCTCGTCTGAGCATTGGAAACAAACTCGCTTTAATTAATTAGTCGGTCAAACGCAAGCTCTAAGCTCTTAAGATGTTGAAAAAGTAATTCTTAGTGCACTCAAGGGCTAAAAAGAGCATAAGCTTGGGCAGGTTTAATTTTTGTTCCCCTTGCTCGGAGAGCGGCGCAGCAAATCAATTAGGGAGCGCGATCAGTTCCGAGCAAAGAAATGGAGTGCGCGCTCCAGACCATCCGATACTTTTGGGCCGAGTAATTTACGAGGCGAAATATTCACTAGACTTAATTGGAAATCTACACAAGTGTTGGTAATTTAATTAGTTGAAGGTCTGCAGAGCGCTTGCTCCGCTAATGAATTCATTCGATAATGGAAGTGTTACTGCATGAAAATATAAAAATTCACGCAAGATTGCTCAGAATGGCAAAACAGCATTTCGGGTACATGCCGTCATCCTTTGGGTATTGTGTATACAGGTTTCTGTTGATCAAAGAGCGCATCTCGAGGAAGTATTCTGTCCATCACGTTTTATTGTAATTTTAAACAAAAACATTCCTATAATGCATTTCACGTTGAAAGGTAGACTATTCTTGTCATCCCCTATTATACGTTGCCTATGCCATTGACTTATTTATGAATCACTCGTGCCAATTCAGTTCTTCATTAAATGAGAGACCCTTTGAGAACCTTAAGGGAACAGCACGACAGCGTCATGAATGACAAGCCAAGCAACGCAACACATGCACAATTTCTAAGAAGACTGATTGATCACATGAGTAGCAGAAGCTATTTGAAGCTCTATTCCCAAGCTGTAGTCAAGATCCAGGGCGCCTTTGGCGAGTGGATTATATTCCGCAACTCTATTTCACTGATTGCTCAGACGTGTTTTAATTTTGTTTGTAACTTTTTGTGACCGATATCTTCCACCTAGTGAATCACTTAAAGATAAGTAAAATGTAATTTACTGAATAATTAATAATAGTTTCAAAACGCCAGCTTGCATCGTATTCTCACTAGACACGCAGTTCCAATTCATCATTAGCATTAGGACTCGCACTCCACATTATTGAGCGAGAAAACAGCGCATTTATGCGGGCAACCTCACGAAAAAATTTTCGTAGAATCAAGTCATGAATTCATGAGTTATTTCAACTTGTGGTGCATTATTTCGAAGTTTCTGTTTCTATCGGCTTAAATCTAAAGAAAAAAGCTTTGTGGTTTTATTATTGGGTCTATGTTTAATTGTTGGGCTTCGGTTTAACTTTAGTTAGTGAAGTTAAGAAGCTTGTTTTGTTGATAAAATGCGCGAAAATTACTTGGCAGATTCCTGGAAAACATTTAGTTCTTTTAATTGAATATCTGCAAAAACAGAGATTCGGCAATTACCTGAATGCACTAAAGTTTGCTTTTTTACTGCGATGCTCAAAATTTACCGAGGTTATTTCACTAAATACTGCACGGCCGTTCCTGCCAACACTTCAAGCAACGATGTTATTGCAGACCGCCATGTCAATTCTTATCAATTATAACCCAACCAAAAAATTCTGTTGAAATAAATGAAATAAAAATAAAACCTGAAAATGTTTTTCCACAGCTCAATTGGAAAAACTACAGCAGTTGGAGCAGCTGCCGAAAATAGCATTGGATTATTTTCGACAGAAAACAAAGTTTACCGGGCTAAGCAGAAAGTGCGGATTATGCACGTTTCGAGGAAATGAAGCCAATTCAGAAGAAAATCAACCATCGGGCACCAATTACAAAAATATTCCTTGAATGGCAAGTGTTACAAAAAACAATTTTCATCAAAACGCACATTTTCCTCCGCAATTTTTCGAATCTTCTAATTGCTGTAGTGGCATTTGTTTGCAGATGGAGGTTCAGCGTAAGTGAAGCTCCAACCAAACGGTGGTTGCGCGCCCTAAAACTTAATGATAACGGTATTTTTTTGAGCAGAGCCAGAGCATAAAGAACAGATGGAGTCGAGCTGGAAAAGAAAGCAACGTTTCATGCAAGCAACGTTCATTTGCAAGCGAGCACCAGCATCTTCTCCGGCGCAATGAGCCTCTAAACTTGCCGGAAAATCACCTCCAGTTTGTTCCGCTCCACCCAGGTCAAATATTGCTCGGCGTCCGGGTCCTGCAGTTCTAAACTGAGCACCTGCAAATGAGCGCCTTAATTTTGGGGAGAATGTGTCCGACTCTGCGTTCGTGAATATGAAGAACCTTTTCCCCCCGAAACCTTGGGAAATTCCCGCTAGATATTTCGGTAAGTTACGAGTTCCCACGCAAGGCTCTCTAATGAAGGCAGTTTCTTCCTAGGTTTTTCCAGTGAAATTTTTGAGCTACATCAACGATATTTGAACAATACACTGAAATAACAATGAGGAAAATATTCCGATGATGTTAGAAGTAATACACAGACATTTTCTACACATTCAATGGGTGAAAACTTTGTTCATTAAATATTTCACTTACATTTGATCTTCTGTTATCGAATATGAAGGTTTAAATGTTTGCCCTCCTGCCGTTTTCAATTTAAGTAAAAGAAGTATTTCATACGTAAGAGAATTTATTGAAACTAAGGATTAATTTTGCTTGTGAGTTCCTAGATCTTTGTGTTATTCGAATACGTTCATAATTTTATTGTCAGAAGAAATAAATGAACTTAGAAATATGGTTAAAAAATACAGGTGAATTCAGAAGATCATTGGTTTTCGACGCAAGCCGCATGGTTGTGTGGAGGGAGTGGAAAAAATAAGCGTTATTCTTAATTGAAATGATCATCTTATGGAGAATGTTACGCTACTAAAGAATTTATGGGGAGTATTTTTCTCCCAAATAACGTGCGGAAAAAAAAAATGCTAAACCAAAATCTGACCACTTTCGTTTGGTAATATCTTAAGCCTATTTAATTTCAATCTTTCATCGGGCTAGCTTTTTCCTTTAAAATAAATAGCGTGTAAAACACGGACGATCATACTTGTTATTGTGAGCTCGGGCCCCAGCACACGAGGTCGATGACTCGGTCGTTGAGAGCATGAGGAGACCCAGCACTCTGTGGCCGCCGTCGAGAGCTCTTCTGAGCGTCGTGCGTGGGTGCGCGCCGAGCCAAATTTCTCCATGAAATTTGGTTGATGAAACGTGTCATTTTTACTGGTTTTTTTTAAAACGTAGGATCTTTACTTCCATGGAAATAATTTAGAGGCGAAGTAGACAGAAAGCAAAATTTGAGGCACCAGCAGAGGTGCTCGTCTTTGGATAGATTTTAGCCTGTCGGCGATTGAAGACAGTGAAGCAAAATTATTTCTTTAGTTTGTCTCTGAATGGTTTTGGAACGCTTGTTGTAATGGGCTCAAAATAAATGCGGTTTTAAAATAACTCGAACATTTATGTTATTGGTCTGAGTTAGAAGCTGTATTTTAGCATTTGTGCTGCTCAGTGGCTTCTGATGACGTAACTTGATCCAATTAACTAACCCGCCGTTGCCATATAGAGAAAGACAAATAAAAACAGGGCACTATTGTTACATGCCGCGCATCACTACTAAGATCACCTATGATGGCTGCGGTGGTGAATTGAGGAGTATAATGATGATTATAATCTTCTGAAAAGGAAACATGCGAAGAGTACAGTTTTCGAGTAGTTTAATAGCCAACACGCCTGAACTAAAACAATAAATTCGTGTCTCGTGATATATAACTTTTTTTTTTGTTTCGGCACAACTAATATATTTCACGTGCAACTTCACACGAAGAGCGTCCTCTCGTGGGACAAGTTTAATGCTTCTTGACCGACCGACGCTCCAGAATCCAGTGGGCTGCAGAGAACTGCAATGGAGATGAATGTTTTTGATTGTTTCGCTCCAACTTGACATTGTTCCTACAACGGGTATTTGTCGCTGGGTACGCTGCGACTGGTAAAGCTTAAGTTTTGTTTTCCGGCTCTGTTTGATTATTCCACGCGTTGTTTTGTAACTCGATACCTGAGTGGGGATTTTAGAATTTGTAATATTGGAGAGTTTATAACTTTCACCGACATTTACTTTTGACCTAAATAAAATTTGCGCAATGAGTTAAAATGATTTTTTTTATTAAAGATACGAAATTTTCTTCGACGTGTTGATTTATCATATATCACTATAACGTAATGAAAGCTATTTGCCAAGCATTCTGTGTAGGTTACGTACGAGCTTGTGAAGCATGAAACATGCTTCCACACAGTAAAATTGAAAAGCTGAAAAAAATGAACATGTAATTTTACTCCTGATGAACAGCATCATGTATGATAACTAAATTAATTTAGTTCACAAAGAAAAAGAAGTCGCCTACCTACGACAGACGTCCATAGTCTATCCTGCATATTTCGTCCCTTTACTTGCCATCTCCAACAGTTTTCTGTCGCCCAGGGTTCAAAAATCTTAGGTTTATGACTGTGCAGTAGGACACGCACACTGAGGTTCCACACTAACTGTCGCGAACTGCACACTACAAAAATTATAATAAAAGTTCATTGGTTATTGTGGTCTCTAGTTCGTGCAGTTTTAGCATGTTTAGTTTCTTCGAGGAAAGTTTTTCATAATTTTTTCCAAGACAGGACCAAAAAAAGAACAAATTAACGTCATGCAAGGAGTGGCGCAGGACAGAGTATTCGAAAGCAGAACTGTTCTGGCCCCCCAAATCGATACTCGACACACAACGCTCACATTCTTATATATTCGTTTTTTTCCCTTCGTTGAAAATAATTACTCATTCATGACAACAAACTATGCTATTGTTATCACGTCTTGGCAGTCCTAAAGCCAGTGTAGCTTTATTCTCGTTGAGTATTTCTGTTATTAGCATAGTTTTTGAAGATGTTCATTGCAAATCATGATACCAAGTTAAGAATTTCTGTTTTCAATGAGGATTCGATATCAATATTACCCACAAAAAATTTGTAAAACAGCTTTTAGACACAGCGCGGTTGATCCCTTCTGATTCCCAGCCATAATTTAATATTCCTTGTATTAACTTAAATATTTCTTCACGATTACACTCAGTTTTTTAAGAGCTCGCATTTGAGGACTCTCGCTCGTAGCGATGTACTCGTACTAATTTCCTAGTTCGCCACTTCCAAGGCATTGAATATTTAATAGCAATGATGTTATTTTCTAATCATAGGGTGAGGTTATTTTTTTCTATGAATGTGGGGCAGAAATATGTGGCTCAGAAGTTTCACTAACTATGTCATTTTAACAGATACACACAGTACATCTCATCTATCTAAATCAATTAAGAGAATTACCTTTTTGTGATACTCATCTTCGACTTAGCGTCTCGGAGCGTTGGCATGAAGAACAACCATTTTGACGGGGCTTGAAAAACAGACTTTGGCTAAAAAGTAGTTTTTGAAACCGGAATTTGGGAGGAACCCTTCTGAATATGGGTTTTAGGGAGCTCTTTTTCCACCAGTGGATTTTTAAGGAACATTTTCTTTTGCAGTGGGCTGAGGAACAGCCCCAAAAATGAAAACCGAAAGTTTGTTGCTTGCTTTATTTTTCCATCCCCACTGCTGCCATGTATACTGAATATCTGAACACTGCCTGAGGACTGTAAATTTTTAAATCACGACTAACTTATTATGGATGAAGTTCATCCGAAAGTTATCCTACCACAACATCACAGAAACCGAAAGAAAAAAAAGAACAAGCTTCTGAACTGCTCATTTATAGAGCTTCTCGGTTGCCATAATAGCTCAAACTTAAAAATGGCTCGATCCTTTTCGACGGCGATGGTTAGTTACACTAGTATTCCTAGAACTAGGACCTAGAGGCTACGAGGGCACATTGTCAGAGCCGAGGTGGGTGTCATTGTATTGGTGAAGGGTGCTACAGCGAGGTGCAGGACACAATGGCCTGCTCGGCTACCGCCGCTTTCAGGCAAGGATCATTAGATTGACGCGCCGACTCCAATAATTTGGTGAGAATTTCTCGCGGTTTACGCGTCGCACCGCTCGTTTGAAAATACAGGCATTTTGTGCTTGATTTGACATCTAATTCAGGGTTTCATTTTCCTTTGGACGTTCTATGTTGACTTTTCAGAGCACTTTTCCTGATTACTTTATATGAGTTCGTTGACGTGGCATGACTAGTAATTTTTTTAAATAAATAATGCATTTTACTTAAAACGATATG
Source organism: Platorchestia sp. MABIK (assembly GCA_014220935.1). Lineage (NCBI taxonomy): Eukaryota > Metazoa > Arthropoda > Malacostraca > Amphipoda > Talitridae > Platorchestia > Platorchestia sp. MABIK. Next base: position 60,799 of record JACJUY010002327.1, on the reverse strand, counting down.
TTATAAGAAAATCAAAGGAATTCATCCTCTTCAGCCGTGATATTTTAGATACATTGAGTTTATAAAATCGCTCCTGCGATCTCGAACATTTGCCTTGATCGAGACATGGAGCTGTTTTGTGCACACGCTGGTGTGATGTTACGACAGCTGCTCGTCACCCTAAATATAAAACGTCCTTTTTACTTCGTTTTCGCAAGTCTACTGTGGACAACTTTCATGGCCCCGTGGAGCGGTTCGTGATAGGACAACACCCACAACAGTTACTGTACGTATTCAATCTAGGTTCTCTAACTCTTCAATTACTTTACAAATATAAACATTTTAGTTATTTCACCTTCACAATAACTTCAGTTATTCAATTATTTCACATGTACAGTTATAAAATTACTTTAGGTAATCTACGTAATTGTAAACTTGCTTTAATTGCTCCAGCTACAGAATACTTCTAGTTACTCCAGTTACTCAATTACATTAGTGACTTCATTAATACAGATACTTTTTCTACTTATGTTTCTCAATTCCTTCAGCTACTCAGGCCACTCAACTCCTATCGCTACTCGAGTTACTCAACTGTTTCACTAACGCCAGTTACTCAGCACAATTCAGGAAGGAATGCAGCAGGTTACTCACTTAAGCGCCAATAACCTTTTATGCGTAGGAAAATATTCTGCCACATATTCCACTTTTATACTAATATACAGTTTTTGCATGCTTGCACGCTCTCCGTCACACTCTCTTAATACGGATACTCAATGACCGCGCATCTGTGGTACGAGTTTTACCAGTGCACAAGCACAAGAATATTTTAATCGTAGGTATTTTTAAGATGGATAAATTGGTTTATCATCCACATCTGAAAGATTTCGTTAAGGAAAATATCAAATCCCGTAATTTTTGAAGGGCCGTGTTCACTAGTTACTCTGATATTTCATGATTCAGCTGCGAAATTCAGCAGGCTCTTCCACCGAAGCTGTGGATACAACGATATGAGTAGGTCGTAAATTTTCAAAACGATTTCAATCAAATTCCTTGAATGAACTCATGTAAGAAAACAAGAATCATTGATGTACACTACTAGTGTACACAACCCGTCAAAAATGACGGGATTCAATGCCCTCCTTGAGCAAATTTTCCAGATGTGGATGACAAAAAAATATATCTATCATAATGGTACCTGCGATACAAATATTCTTGTACATGTGCATTGGTGAAACTCGTATCTCAGATACTGTCATTTAGCATCCTTATGAGCGTGACAGAGAGACGGAAGAAGGGGACACCAAAGAAATATTTTAATAAATAAACACACCAAAGGTATTATTAGGTAAGATTACGCAATCCGCATTGTAATGGTCACGGTAGAGGAAACAAGGTAGATTCAAACCAGTCTTTTTTTCGTTGACGGCGTGGTTTTGCTGACGTCACGGCAACGAACCAATAGCAGCGCTCATATTGCATCTGGTAGCACTGGTACCCCCAAATCCGTTGCCACTATTGGCCAACCGACATGGCGTTTTGGTGACGTCATAAAGTTTAGATGAAATAAAGCCTTTCTATTGGTTAGCCGAACAAGAGGAGGTGTATTTTCTCCCTCAGAAATAACCCTACCTTGTCTCCTCTACCTAGGTAATGGATCACAAAACCATGCCTACAATGGACACGCCAACGTGCAGGTTTACTCGAAGTTCACTGCTCCATTCACTGATACAGCTTCTCGATTGGAGTTTGTTTATAGTCCAAAGAAAAACACATAAAAGGAAAACAGCTTATATCCTATAAAGTTGACACTTAAAATTTATTACCACAAATTAATTGTTTTTAAAAATGTCGCAGCATGAAGATCCATCCTCAGTAAACTCACTATAATAAGTCTCATAATAACTTCAAATTCAACAAAAAATGGAGAGAAAAACCGTTTACGTGTATTCCCAAAATGAATATACTCCTCCATACTCAATTTATGAAATCCGTTCAGTTATCAGTGAAAAGATATTCCATAAATTTATGTTGAGTTCTGATGTAATTTTAAGGCTTGCATGAATAAGTTGACGGATATTAGTGGAAAAAACGACATCACACAAAATTCTTTACAAACGCGCATGAGAATGCAATACTTTAATACGTTCCCAGTGTATTGGGTCATATGTATACCATTCGGTAAATTGCTCATTCACGTGCCGGTATAAATGAATGACATTTCATGTGCAACACGATCGTTTTAATATCGAAATGTTATCGTGCAATTGCACTTTCAAATTTCTTAGAAAGGATAGAAATGTATTCGAGCAGTAAAGTCGATTTTCCAATTTTGCTACTTACAACCTAACCAAACCAATCGTTAACAACCGTTTAATGTGACCAGTAATCACGAATTAACAAAGGTAGACGAACAGTTAGTCGGTCTTCAAAAAATCCCATCTCTGCCATCATTTTCTTAAAGCATTTGAAGACGTTTGCCGATGAGGAAACTAGTCCAATTAGTATAATGACGTGAGTTTGGCGGAGGAACTTGTGAGTTGACGAGAGCATTCATGGATTATTGAAGTATTATTGCACTTTTTCGCTAATGAGACCTTTGCAAGTACACGCACTTTCCCGACCCACGGAAGTGCCAGAGCAGTCAGTGTGCTACGGAATTCAAGGGTCGGTGTAACGCGATGTACTTACAACATGGAGCTACAAAACATGCGCGATGCTTGCCGCTCTGAGTTCACAGATTTATCGCCTCGTTACACATGCAAACAATTCAATGGATGGTGTAATCTGGAAATCACACATTCGCCTCTCTCTTAATTAAGCGTTATGGATGGCAGAAAATTGTCTGACCGTCAGTGAAAATAAGATTGCTTCATTATTTCAAGTGAATTGAAGTAAAATTTAATAAACGACTCCAAGCCATTATTGAAACAGTTCGAAATGCTTTGTTTTTCAATAAGTTCTGCCATTTTTGTTCATTTTTTTGTTTCTTCAGATGTCACATGCCCTTATGATATCATACTTGTTATGTTTGCAACGTACTTCATTGAGGTTCCTCTCAACGTGACATTACAGGAGGTTTAGAAAATTAGAAGCTGCAACAACCCGTGAAGCGGTGAAAGTTGAGCGGCAAGCCGAAGTGGGAAAAAGCGAAATCAATTCAGATTTTTGCAACTATTTTTAGTTCCACAAATTAGCACTAAAGAAAAAATTTAGGCTAGCACAGTTGTGATGATAAAGATATCAGAGAATGAATGCGACACAGTGCCTATGGTCAAGTGTTTCTCCATGGAAATCTATCAGTGAATTAGCTTCAGTATGCATGACGCTATTTCTGGTGATGATGCTGACCCAGCGACGTATTTTGTATCAGAAATGATAAAAAGTTGGCTTCGTGTTACTCAGTCCAGAGATCGTTGGCTTCGTAGTTATTGTTCTCACGAATAAAGTTATAAAGGACTATTGGAGAAAGTGGGGTAACGAAATTGAAGCAATGTCTATGCACATTTCAAAGGTATAATTTATTTCTTCGTTACGGTTCTATTTCGGATGTACATAAGTGTAATACATGTTCCGGTTCTACTACAGGCATCTTGCGTTATAAAAGTAACGTTCTATTGCAGATGGTGTAATCTACAGCTCATTTTCATCTGCAAATCTGTGGAGAAAAACTCCACTAATTTAAACACAAAATTTTTTCAGGGAGTCACAACCAAAATTTTTCATCAATAACAGCCAAAACTATGGTAGAAATGAATGTGACGCTACAAATTTTTGAGAGGTAGCCCCAGTGCATAAGCAAAGTAATAATTCGCCAGAATTAATCACTCTAAATTATTCGCTAAAAATCAATATCTTAACTTTGGTTGTCAATAATAACTCGGATACTAGAACAATAGTTGTCCTCTGCTAGCTTACAATGTTTGTGACTACTTATAATGTTGATTAATTCTAATGTTTATGATAACTTGTCCTCCGCTAACTTACAATATAAGTTTATTTGCCATCAATTTAAGCGCACTTCAACAAACTTATGTGAGGAGAAATTCGTCCGCGTCCAACTAATAAGATGCTTTATCGAAGTTATTAATAACTGGGAGTAATTGGATTTATTTTTATTAGCAAAGTTGAGTTTATCAAAAGATGATGCATGGATCGAGGATCGAGTGCGTGCACTGGAGCTGTGGTGCAACAAAACGTCGGTGCGATGTTAGTGCTTGTAGAGGAGCAATCAAGTTTATTTGTTCGCGCAGTGATCGAGAGGACCAACTGCTTTGCCGCACATGAAGTCCATGTCACTTCATGAACAATAATAAAAATGTCTCCATTTTATGTTTGCGTTGATCGTTAATATACGGCGAAGCTCGGAACGTAAGTTTCAAATGCCTGTAAAGCTCTTTGTGTGCAAATTTAATCAAAGAGCCTAATTGTGTTTGCAGTATACGAAAAAATGATGCGAGTCTTTATCGTATCGCTCAAATTTCGGCGGAGGTAAATATTTTGCTCAGATCACCAGGTTAATTTCAATAAAAATCTCCCCAAAATTATACGGTCCACTTTTCAAACAGGCTGTTAAAAATGATCAACTGCAATTAATCTAATCTGCAGTACAGAGTCAGTTTATATAATCAAGACAATTTTATTTGTGTTCACAATATTTTGCAAGCAGAAATTTACGTCTGATTCCATTATATTGAGTGCATAACCTCCTGATGATCGTTTTAAACACCGAGTAACAATTCGACTGTTAGGCGAATAAAAAAAATATGGCAGATATGAACTTGGAAAAACAGGGGGTGAAACTGACAAAACTTTACACCCAACAAAATATGAGCACAATATACTGACAGCCTGAGTGAAGTGCACAGTAATTTTGTTCATTTTAGTCTGTGCTAATCCGAAGTTTGGGCCGTAAAGTTGCGAGGGTGGCGGTCGTTAGCGCTTCTGACGACTTTAATTTCAACAAGTTGCTCAAGGCTTCAGCACACGGGCCGCCTGGCTTCATTTGGCCTCTGCTTAAATGAGTCGCGTCTTAAAAGCTCCTGAGAGGCTGCACGTCTCCTCATTGTCAAATCACAGTCGCAAATTTGATAAAAACCCGCGTGTGACAATATTAAGAACGTACATTATATTTTCATACCTGCCGTTTGGACTTAGGAGGCACATATTAGAAGCACCTAATATATTGGGCAGGAGCTCATGCACCATTTTTATGCTTTGCATCACGAAATTGTGGCGCTTATATGAGATTTTTTCACATTCCTAATCAATGCTGCAATTCTTAAAGTCCTATATTCTCTTTTTTAATGTTCTAATGTTTACACATCTACAGGGTCATTCAAACTTCAGATTTTCAGTACCCTCTTTTTCCAAACTTTGCCTTAAATACCATTTTGACAACAAATGTACATTGCTACGAGCTTTGTAACAACACCTATGACTAAAAAAAAATCAGAATTTGTCTTTCGATTCCAGCAGTTTGCAGTGAATATAAGTATTGAGCCAGACGAGCTCTCTTGTGATATAAGTGTCGGTTTTATGAAATGGTTTTAGGTCCTCTTAGATGAACGAGATTTTCTTCACAAATGCTAAGCTAGTAGTAGTTGTTTCACTGTACTAAAGACAAAGTTTTCACGTATTCAAACTCATGATAACCCATTTCTGCTGCGAGTAATTTTCTACCATTAAGAAAACGAGTATTCTCTTTACACCAGAGAGAAATGTTACGGTGTATTATTTCACCAGATCTAAAGGATCATATTCTGCCAAGGTCGATTTCGAGAAAGTAATTCGACAAAAAACAGGCACCGTCATTGGAAGACAAGATACACCATTGAATTTTTGGAAATTTGCATTTAGTTAAACAAATTATCTAATTTTGAACAGTTGTGAACACGTCTATAAGTCATGCAGCTACCGTCAAACTCCTAAGTCATAAATTTACGGGAGAATTTTGAAATATTTTGCCATCGAAATCTCTGAGCTTTTTCTTCTTCTTTTCAATGTTTGAGATGCCAAAAAGAAACGGGATTTTCCTTCGAATGAGCGCTGCAAACGCTCACTCAGAACATGGTCTAATTATACGAGTAAACCAATCCCATGTAACACGTGTCACTTAGATGGTAAGCTGTGCGAGAAATGAATGCGTTGAAACAATTCTTCAACTGTAAAATTGTAGCAGTAAGACAATGGGGTTTGCAAAATAATGATTAAAAACGAAGAAAGTAGTTTCTTCGTACCCAACTACCAAAATGTGACAAGTTTGTATTAACGAAAACGTTTCATTGAGGAAGATAAATCCTTTCAGTTTCTAAGATTATCTGGAAAAAGGTAAAATTATTCTCGAAATACATCTCGACCAGTCAGTGCAGGACTTGAGATACGAATCTCAATCTCTTGGTTCATTCATAGCAGGAAATTACTCGAGCAAATCACACATTTTGTTCACGGCAAACGTACATTTCAATTTCACATGAGTGGACAATATTGAGAAGAAAATGGGTGAAGTCTTTGATTTCCATTCCGTCTTTCCATATCCTCGGTCTCTAAAGCCGCTCTGAAAGACATGGGAGATTTTGATGACGATATTCAAACGATTAAGCCCCACACTACATTTTAACTTTAAACCATTTCTAGTTTCTAATCCTATAAATAATTAGGTTATTGCAAAGAACTATCCTCATGGTTAAATAATTAAAATTCACTTAATTTAATATATCGTAATAGCAGAGTAAATTGCTCACGTGGAAGTACGCACTAGGAAGTAGATGAAAAGCAGACTCTATAATGATACAAACTACCAAGGAGTTTTTACATTTTGTTCATCCTCTTCATGAGGAAAGCTCGAGGTTGTTCTTGGGAAGCTTTTCTGGACCGTAGATTCAATGGAGAAGGAAACGAAGGAAACACTGAGACTTCTACGTGAGGTACCAATTTCTTTATCTTGTACGCTTTTAAAATTTACTCATCTCCAAGTTTCTACGTACACAATCTACGACGTACGTGCAGTCAAGCTACGATTCATTAAATTCAATGAAATTTTTATTAAAAACAGAATAATTTCGCCTGCATTGAAGACCAGAGACAATCACCTAGGGCAAACAATTAAGAAGAATTAGATTGCGAACTAAATCATCACTGAAGAGCAAATGGGATTGAGAGGTTGGTTCGTCTGCGTAAATGCTTATTTCATTTTTGCATTCGTGTTGTAAATTTTTGCGAAGGCCTTGTGCGTTAAACCTTTCTTATTCCTGACTTTCAAAAATCTTTTGTGGCCGCATTGTTTGATGGGAATTCACAAAAATATTTGAACGCCAAATCAAATTCCCTAACTTAGTTACTTGTTAGTTGTAGATTAGTATGCAAGAAAAACCATGTACAGTTTCCAATTTGGGACAATTCGACCCTCTGGTACATGATAAAATATTACTAACTTGCTTCATTAAGGTAAGTGGAGATTGTCACTAAAGGTGTCCCTCATCAATGGGTCACAGTTCTATTTTTTATTTGTATACGCAGCATCAATGAGCCTTCTCGAACTTTACTGTGGAAACACATTTGCATTTATTTTTCAATGAACCTTTGACACAGCTAATTTTTTATTTCTATGTGTGCCTACAAACGAAAAATCCGTATATTAAATAATTTAAAAACCTCTGGTACACATCTTATGTATCAAGTTAATGGAAATCCACTTTTTCATTCAAATAACTATTTCCAACTAGGTACAACCTATTTGAAATAGAAGCGTTAAAAATCTCCCCCAAAAAATGAAAGACTGAGTCACTCAAAGTTTGGTAATAACCTCGGACGACTGAATTGTAGCGTTGTTCGTAAAAGATGAAAGATGCGTCGATTTATGAGCATCTTGAAATAATTTTTTACTGAAGTACATGGGAGGGAAAGGCCTAAGACGGCTCTGCTACCGCGAACGAATTGCACATTGCTCGATGATGGCTTGGTCCACAGTCCATGAGCTGAACTCTAGAGACTTAGTGAATAACAACAGCATTTAACCTTCAAATTTTATTTAATGTTCTGATAATTGTGAACTTTTTGTTGACGCTAGCTGGACATGGTTTGTGAGATTTTTACAGTCTACGCTCAAAAGTTAGAATATTTGTATTCCGAGTTCAAAATGCACGTGTAAACCTACATCAGAGAACGCCGTTTTGACGCTAAGAGACGTTCTTAAAAATAATTAGAGAAAAGAGTTTAAAGAGAATGACGACCAGGCGACACAAAGACTTCTTAGAGGCTGATGTGAATTTTTCAGCCTCCACTTGGCCGCATCTCGAGCGACAAGGAGACTGCCTTAGCAGGCCTGAATTTTTGCCCTGCCAAGAAAGAGGAGGTCTTTCGAGAGCCGCGGACTGTAGGGAGACCTTCCTTGGCGCTGAGATTCTCTCGATCTCGTACAATGAAGCCAAAGCCCCGGAGGATGAGGGGTCTTTCAAATAGATCAAGAAAGAGGTCGTTCAAAGACCATGCAAGAATTGTGAGGTCTTCAAAGTCAGTGGAGGCTTTTGAACAGCTCAAAACTGTGTTTTTTCACTAGATCCTAAAAACTGGCGCCTCTGAAGAATCTCAAATCGCGATTGTTTTGTCTATATCCTAAATGATGTAGATTTTTGAAAAGCCCAAAATAATATGCGTCTTGCGTAGAACCCAAACAATGGGGGTCTTCGAAGAGTGCCAAACAATGAATGTCAATTCTAGAATCTAAACATGCAGGGTTTTGAACAGCCCCATGACATGGAGCTTTAACCAGCTCTGTACACAGCATAAGAGTATTTGCAACGGATAATAAAATTAGCAGTAGAATATAAAATTGAACGTTCACGCAAATTTTTAATTGTTTTACAATTTCAAGATCGACGCAATTTTCAATGTTTGACTATTCCCTTGTGATACAATATAAGAAATACAAAAGCTTGAATGGTCCGAGAAACTTATTTTTGTTCTAAAGAGGCAGATTATTTAGAAATTTTCTAGTAGTTACTGATTTAGAATCGGCGGTGAAAATTTCTCCGTTGCCATATGGAGGGAAAAATATCAAGCTAAAGAACTTATTTTCTGAATATCCTAAATATTATCGTTGTTCAAGTGATAGAAAAACTTTGTCAAGAAATGCCCGGTCAATTTGTAGGTTAAATCTCTGATATAATTGATGTAAAAAGTTGAAAATTTAATTTAATCTATTCAATAATTTTTATAGTATCTCGTTTTATGCTCTTTCCTGAACAAGTATCATTTTTCACCCTATGGGGTTCAAAAAACTAAATTCGCTACGCAATTATTAGCCATGGTCACCAGAAAATATTGTTCAGAAAATTTGTATAATCACAGTTAAAAACTCATGGAAATATTGACATGTGCTAAGATGTTGATAATTTTTGTGAAGTTCTGTTTGATGAATAAAATAAGTGTGTCTGGTTAGCAAGGGTCATTCATTTGTTTACGATGCTGGTTAGCGGTACAAACAGCTATTAAAAAACCGTAATTTAAAAATAATTTCGTGCAGATGGTAAAGTAAATTTCTGTAAATCATGACACATCCATAAAATTTTATTGATCAGTAATCACGATTGCTGTGTGTTGTCAATTCAGTAGCTAGATACTCTTTACAGAGTCACAAAAACAAAAATCAGCGGTGTTTGTTCTGAGCATTAGGATCGTCTGACGAAAGACTTGTCTCAAATTCCAAATAGGATTTACAAAACGTTTGATCTCAAAACTATCGATCTCTAATTTCTTCGTTGTAGAAGCGAATTAACCGCTCCGGCAATATAGCAAAAGACAAACCTGACGAAAAACCAGGTTTCATTGCCTAATTCCTCAACGGTATTTCTGTCTCCCAGCAAGCTCAATAATCATACTCTGACGTATTAATAAAAAACTGCACTAAAATTTTCCCCAGTTGGCAAAGAAAAAATCTCGTTCAAGCAGAGGGAAAAGGAATAATTCCACTATTCCACGAGCTAATGATAATGTGCATGAAAAATGCAACTATTGTTGTATGTTACGTTCCCAAAACCCAGCTCACGACGGGAGAAGTAAGTTCTGTTTTTGGTGACACGACACTGCATTGGAATTGCCCCATAGAATCACCTAATGCCCAGCAAGAAAATGTTGCTCTGTCATGCCTCATAATTCCATCCTAATTTTAGTTTAAAGAACATGGAATCATCACATACTGAGCAATATAACGTTGCTCTGTCATGACACGGTAGTCGACTGCAATTATGACATGAAGAACACGGAATCACATTATTCCCAGCACGTTCATGTTGCTCTCTAATAACACAATAGACAACCACAATTATAGTTTGACGAACACGGATTCACCTAATGCTCAGTACGGATACGTTGCTCTGTCATGACACAGTAGCCGACCACAATTATAATTTGAAGAACCGGAGTCGCGTACGAGATCGTGTCAAGTGCACGGTTGAAGCCACCCACCCGCAGGGAGCCAAGCTCCCATATTTCTCAGGAAGAAAGATGTGAGAACGTCAGCATTTTGCTGCTGAGTTTGGCATGGTACGGACAAGGCAATTTTCAGGAGCATCAAGAAAAAATTGCTGATCCAACTGCTCCTGATGAAAGTTTTCTGGACCCGCGGAGTAATATCAGATTTGATTTTCTGGAGAGCAAGCTTAAGCTAACCAATTTCACACAGTGTGATTTATTCTCGCTCTAAAATAATAGGCATTTGCAGCCGAGATATGAAGGTTGGGGAGTGTCAAGTAAAGATGAATGACAACCTCATTAACATAACATCTTGCGAGCAAATCAGCAACGATGTACATGAATGAAGATATACAGTGTCCTTTCAATAATTACTTGACAGTACTTAGGAATTTTATGAATTAGCGTGTACTTGAAAGTCACACACACGTGTAACCGTCTAGGACGAACTAATCAAGCTATTCTTGCATGAATAAAAACTCCTTGATGTCCGTAGAAGGTATGATTTTATGTAAATTTATACAACAGAAAAACTAATTTTTTTAAAAGAGTATTGAGTGTAAACGACAGAATAGCTCGCCTAGTAATCTAATAAAACTTCATTGTTTTGTCTCTATTTACTTTCCCCGTTTTGTTCATTTGTTTCCTCATTTTATTTCCCCATGCAGAGATGCATAGGAGATTTGGGACCACAGTTGACAGATGCTTGTAAAAGTAATTCTGAGTAGAAATTGTTTCACTTTAGTCTTACTTCGGTGCCCGTGCACGATTATACTCGACGGTAAAGACTTGAGCACACAATAAAAGTACCAATCGGCTCGTTCATGTGCCATACAATTAAGATTCCATTCAGTTAAACTTCATCATGGAGGTTATATTTCACGCGTCTAAACAGTACCACCGAGTCGCTTTGATGTTTGACAGAAACGCGAGGTCACTCCTCTAGTCCGACGCCGACTAGCAAAAGTGAACCATAACTTGGAATACTAACTTTCAATTCTACTTCAAAGTTAAGAGATTCAGTCGAATGTGAATGAAATTGAGAAAAACACTTTGCCAAACTTTTTTCATAGACGGGTCAGTTTTCAAAAATTCATTGAAAACCAAACTGCATTCGCGTATGTCTTCACAGGTACGCGACTGGATTAACTGTTACTTAACAGTTTAAAATTAATTTTGATTTGCTAGGTGTGATGGACAAAGTGTCAATATATTAACAGCCAATATTAATAGCTATGTATCAGAGAATTATCAGAGGGGTATCAGTGAAGTGTCATCAACGTATAAGTGCTGCATCAGTGATGAATCAAGGAAATATCAGGCTGGTATCAGTGATTTGGGATAGAATAGAATACGACAACAGAAACGAGCAATGCGGCCTATTCTTGAGTAGTCCCCAAGTTCTGTGCTGTCAGACAGCAATCACGCCCAAAAACATTTTTACAATCATCAATTTTCACGCACAAGCTTCAGCACATTCATGTTAACATATCACTAAACGCAAACGTTGCGTTGTGAGGGGTCCCATAATTTGACGTTTTTCCACATTAGTAGTAATTGTTCGAGTTTTTTTTAAGTCGGGCTAACGCTTCGAGTAGATGGAATTGTAATAATATCACATACAGAAATGCGGATCTTGAAAACAAGAATAATGGGGGAATTGTTAACCCAACAAAGGTCTAGACGATTTTTTAATATATACACCGTGATGGGAGCGACAAATTTTTCTGAGAGCTGCTTTCAGATTCTCAGGATTTTGAATCGTGAAAATTGAGGACCTTGGCTTCATTGAAATTTATTTTTACAAATTTCCTCCCGTCATTTCTAATTCAGACATTGTTCGGAAATTTAACAAAAATACATAAACGGGAAATCCGTAATTTACACACACACAAAGTACTTTAAACGTATCAGCGGAGTATCAGTGATACATACATCTGAGAAATACCAGTGAGGTATATGTAAGCAAAGTGTAAGGAAGGTATCAGCAAAGGACCAGAGAAGAATTAGTGATACATCAGCAAAATCTATACAATAATAAGAGGAGTGTCTGTCTGTCTTTCTGTCTGTCCGAAGCCAGCCTGTAGTGTGTGATGAGCGTATCTGTGATACAAGCTTCATCAAGTCCACAATTCCCAGTGTATCAATCCAACAGATTCGAGAAGGAATGAATATCACGTGAATTCAAAGGAAATATAAAAGTGTGTCATGTGATTTGTCGAACATTATTACACATTTTTGGCGGGCCGTGTGCACTCGGCCTCATCAACACTCTAGAGATTGAATTTCTTTACTTCTTACGGCCTTTCTTTCATTTCGCCTTCTTTCTCATTTCAAATGAAGGGGGTGTACTAGTATAAGATAACTGTCAGCGAGGGACCAGGAGGTATCGAGTGTCTTCACAACACTTGTCACGAATCAGCCGACGCTTGCTGTCAGCGCTGCACACGAATATCTCTGCACTGCAGTTTAAACGCCCAAAAAACTTAGGGAAAGTGTTCAGGAGAGAGCAACAAAGATCAATGGACTAACAACAGAGGAAATGCGAAAGTTCCCTTGGAAATTCAGTCCATTATGGACGCATGAAAATTGCTCTTTGCTTGTGGTGCCTTCGGATTAGCCGCATAAAAATCCCGTAAACTCCAGAGCAAAAAACGTAATAGAAAATTGTGTGTAAAAGCCGTAGTCTCTGGGCACTGTGTGGAGCCAAAGAGATTGTCGTGTTGCGTTTAAGAAATGTTATAAGGGCTGCCCAGGTTAACATACATGGAAGTTAATCCTTCAGTGTTTAGCCACCGGCTACAGGAAAGCTTCGTAGCTCTGTTCTGCGCGCGCGGAATGAATCTTGTGCCGGCGAAAATGTCACTATTTATTTGAAGTAATTCCATCAGTATACACACCTCGGAAGTTATTTTGCGTGCAATTTCCTGAGGGTATTTTAGCCAATATAATAAAATGTGCATTTTGTTTTGTGTCTCCATCTGATATTTTAGATTAGGACAAATTCGGGATGTAGTAAAACTTGTGCCACAGACGCGCTCGTTACTCACTCTCAATTGTAGTTGTAATCGAAGCGCAAAACCATTTTACACCATCGTAAAGTCCCTCAAATCATTTGCGAGGTCCATCATATATTATGAAATAACTTCTTATCAGCGCACTCTATTGGAGGAATACTTTTGAAGAGAAACTCTTTAGATTTATTGATCTTCAACCATTTTAAAGTTGATTTAAATCTCTGGCCACAACATAACCGTAAAGTTACTGATGATTTGCAACAGCTGTATCGGACTGTGCAGTGAGGCATTCAACAGCTGTATCAGGCTGTGCAGCCTGATACAGCTGTTGAATGCTTCATTGCACAACCTGGTACAGCTGTTGAATGCCTCACTGCACAACCTGGTACAGCTGTTCAGTGAAGCATTTAACAGCTGTATCAGGCTGTGCAGCGAGGCATTCAACAGCTGTATCAGGCTGTGCAGCCTGATACAGCTGTTGAATGCCTCACTGCACTGCCTGCTACAGCTGTTGAATGCTTTATTGCACAACCTGGTACAGCTGTTGAATGCCTCACTGCACAACCTGGTACAGCTGTTCAGTGAAGCATTTAACAGCTGTATCAGGCTGTGCAGTGAGGCATTCAACAGCTGTATCAGGCTGTGCAGTGAGGCATTCAACAGCTGTATCAGGCTGTGCAGTGAAGCATTCAACAACTGTATCAGGCTGTGCAGTGAGGCATTCAACAGCTGCATCGGACTGTTCAGTGAAGCATTCAACAGCTGCATCGGACTGTTCAGTGAAGCATTCAACAGCTGTATCAGGCTGTGCAGTGAGGCATTCGACAGCTGTATCAGGCTGTGCAATGAAGCATTCAACAGCTGTCTCAGGCTGTGCAGTGAGACATTCAACAGCTGCATCAGGCTGTGCATTGAGACATTCAACAGCTGTACTTAACACCGGCAGCTTTATTTCAGCATAAGTTGGTATTTCAGCATAAATTGGTATTTCAGCATAAGTTGGTATTTCAGCATAAGTTGGTATTTCAGCATAAGTTTGTATATCAGCATAAGTTTGTATATCAGCATAAGTTGCTATTTCAGCATAAGTTGGTATTTCAGCATAAGTTGGTATTTCAGCATAAATTAATATTTCAGCAAAAGTTGGTATTTCAGCATAAGTTGATATTTCAGCATAAGTTGGTATTTCAGCATAAGTTGGTATTTCAGCATAAGTTGGTATTTCAGCATAAGTTGGTATTTCAGCATAAGTTGGTATTTCAGCATAAGTTGATATTTCAGCATAAGTTGGTATTTCAGCATAAGTTGGTATTTCAGCATAAGTTGGTATTTCAGCATAAGTTGGTATTTCAGCACTTGTTTGAATGAATGACAGAGCACACAGTTATAACTCTCCCAAAAATGAAAGTCAAAACCTTACCTCCATAGCCTTCTCTAACTGAATGTTTGCAGCGGTTGTTGTTCATTTTACAACGAAATATCCCATTTAAATTCTAAATCAAGAGCTACTCTAAAGAAAAATTCCTAGTAAACTCTTTAGATGACTTAGGTCTTAGTGAGTATAAAGTTCAAGTAGAGGTTTATGAGACAACCTTTATAATCTTAATTGAATGATCGTCGAAAAATGTTCCCTACTTTGTTCTCGTTAGCGAGGCGGTGTTCAATTTTCTCGCTTTGAAAACTATTTATTATGAGTTGAGCAGATAAATGAAGAGGTAACGAGTCAGATGCATAGTTTGAGAGAAAGAATAAGTGAATTTTGTCATTCTCTTCCAAAAAAGATAAACTATTATATCTGAAAAATACACGTTTGACATCTCTGAATTAAACCTCTCACAGTTCGTCTCTTTCTCGCCCCGAGCGTAAAATGCTATGGCCTAAGCCTGAGCTAAGCTACGATTTATACATCGAGGCAAGCATTCAGATCAAATTCAATTTGAAGAATAATGACGGCTCTAGTTGCGCTAAATTCCATTATCTGAGCCCTGATAACAAATTTGGCAGAGAGAATTAAGGGTAATGAGGGCTCTGATTGGCTTGCCGCTAACCAATGATCGATGTTCACTTGAATTTTCATTCTCACTGAGCAAGAATTTGTGAGATGAGAAGCACTTCAAAATACAATCTCACTGTAAAATTGATTGTGATCGACGAAATAACTTGAGAATTCTTTATCACACTAAATGAAGCAATTATTATTAGAGGCATTATAAATTCAAATCTAAGCACTTGAGATTCATGTAACACAGCGGGCAAGGGCTTCAAAAAATCTTACATTGTCTTTATGAGCTGGGGAAACAGATGGGCTCAATCGTCGAAAATTCCAGTTCTTGTGCATCAGTGGTCGCATTCCCCTTTGCAAAAATTCAATAACAAAGTACTTTCTTCACTGTTCAGGGGTTCCGATGATTATTTAATCACCATCGAGTTACATAATGAACGGACGACATAACACGGGGAAAACGAAAATTTTCATCCTATAGAGATGAAAATTAAAATTCCAGTCATCTGAATTGCAAGGTGAGGAAATGTCCCTGATTGAGCTAATTTTGTTCGTCAGCATCATGACAAAAACACACAGGAGGCCGTAAAATGAGCACAAGAGAAGGGAGACAAGCCCCAGAGGTACGGGCTCCTCCCTGTGAGGTTTGACAGCTGATGAGGCCAGGAGGCCTCGTGATAATGAGGCGTCGCTGCTCGTTAGCGGGAGACGCGCGTCTGTGCTGTGTCTTAATGCGCTCACGCCTAGTTAGCGCACTGCATGCTGTGACTCCGAACTGATTAGCGCGCACTGCATGCTGTAACTCTGAACTGATTAGAGCGCACTGCATGCTGTGACTCCGAACTGATTAGCGCGCACTGCATGCTGTGGCTCTGAACTGATTAGAGCGCACTGCATGCTGTGACGCTGAACTGATTAGAGCGCACTGCATGCTGTGACTCCGAACTGATTAGCGCGCACTGCATGCTGTAACTCTGAACTGATTAGAGCGCACTGCATGCTGTGACTCCGAACTGATTAGAGCGCACTGCATGCTGTGGCTCTGAACTGATTAGCGCGCACTGCATGCTGTGACTCCGAACTGATTAGAGCGCACTGCATGCTGTGGCTATGAACTGATTAGCGCGCACTGCATGCTGTGACTCCGAACTGATTAGCGCGCACTGCATGCTGTGACTCTGAACTGATTAGCGCGCACTGCATGCTGTGACTCTGAACTGATTAGCGCGCACTGCATGCTGTGACGCTGAACTGATTAGCGCGCACTGTACATTGACAGGGCTACTTTGAACTGATTTAACTCACACTCCTCTGCTCCACTGCCTCTGTAGACAGCACTGCCTGAAGTGGTGAGGTTCGCAGTTCATCAATCACAATGCCTTTATCTTTTCAGGTTTAGCTTCAGCCCACTTGATCAAAATCTGAGTCTGTGCGCCATTTCTCGCTCATAAGAGAGCAACGGAAGTGAGTTATTATGAAATTTTGGGGCATCAGTAGCACTCCATTTGTTGTCAGTCTGCGCTGTGTGCAGGGTCGCAATGATGACGATTTCATTACATGAAATAGTGCGATGCTAATTGATGCAAATTGGGGCATATTTTCAGATAAAAACTTTTCAGTCAAGAAATATCCAAAACCAATTTCAGGATTACGTTCCTATCCTAGCGTCTAAAAACTGCATAAACTTGAAAGGTATTTGAATCTGATATTAAGTTCATTAGAAAAATTAAATAATTAGGTTGAAAGGTAAACTGCATTTCCTTCAGCATTTCATCTCCAAATTTGATCATGTAAACTTGATTGTACTTTCTCAAGCTCGCGATGAAAACACGTCGAGGTATTAGGCGAGATGCGTTAGTTTTAGAAATAATTTGGTGGCCTAGTCCAATGCTTAAATTTTTCTAACGTAAAACAATATAACGGATATGGAACGTATACTCGAGCTTCAGGTCAAAATTCTCGGAAGACGTGCTAAGCGATTACTGTGTCGAGCCAGGTAGGCAGTTGTAAGGGCAAAAGTCATTTTGCATTGTGCGCTACTGCATTTGAAAACTTCTGCTCTTCTGTGTCGTCTATAATTTTTTTAGTGGCCTCAGAGAAATTGGTAATTTTAACGTCGAATAAAATGATTCATGGCCGTCTAGTTCGTGAGTTAAAATGTAAAGACGACTGAAGTTTCCTTCAAAACAAGCGGGAGGATTTGACTGCCGCGTTATGGACAAAGTTCCTGGAAATACTTTATTGTAAGTGATAGTAAAATATAAAAATTCAATTTGAGCCTCAGCCTTTGCCTCTGCCCCTGAAATATTTGCTGGTGCAGGAGTAGGTTATAGCTTCTTCTTCAGAATTGTTTTATTGCAAATTCGTGTTCCTTGTCTCGGGATGTCATGCTTACGTTTGAAAATGCTGGCATATAGTGATCTTTGGAATATCAAACGCGGTTCGATGCAAAATTAAATAGTACCAAAAGATTTAAAATGGATACTCTAATTCAGTCATCTTCAAATCTTGCAAGACGAAAATACGTTTAAATTACTTTGTTACAAAGAAACCATTCTCTGAGACGACTGCAAAAGAGGCTTGAAATTCAAAATTTTGAGCAACAAAGCTTTTAATTTACCGAGAACAATCGCTCGCATCATGTTTCCGGTAGTCGGTTTAAAAAATGCACCACTTTTCTCAAGGAGCGTTCGGTTCCGAGAGTGGGGATTAAACTATTCGCCAAAGACGCAGCGAGCATCATTTTTACATGATCATGCAGTTTTACGAACATGGCTTTCAGAGCGAGTTCGATTCCAATTTTTTAACGGCACTTGTCCCAATAGGAGAGAGAGTCCTACTCGTATTTTAATTCTAAAAACGCTCGTATTTTGAGAGAGCAATTGACACTAGCAAGTTTTGAGCGCCATGCAGACCCAAAAATGGCGGCTTCTGAGGTTATTTTTACGGTCTCTCTCGTGACAAAATCTTCATGGGAAATTAGGAGGCGAGGGTAAGTCCTTGCATGTCATCCATGAGGCGCATTTTCCTGAAATGTATGCCGGCTGCAGGGCGTGCTGGCTGCTCTCAAGCGCCTCCAACTCAATGTCTGGCGCACGGCCACCTAAGTGGCCTTTATTTCTGGTCAAAATTATAAAAATTTATCATTCATGTAAAAAAATTGGCTGAATTTGGGAACTTTGGCCAGAAAAGGCTTATTTGGGGAGGTTGATGCAGCGAAGTCCGGGCCCCTCACCCGCGATGAAGGGCTTAAGGCGTCTCAAGTTTTGGCGCAGGATGCATAAGACTTGATGATAAACCTATTTAAAGTACCGACGCTGATATTATGAATGTACCAAAGGATTCCCAAGTAAAAGAAATCAAATCGCTCAGAATAAACTTACTGAAACATTCTGACCGATAAAAAAAGCCTCTGCTTACGAAACAACGTGTTGTGGAAATGAACCTGCTTAGGAAACACTGCATGCGTTCATAGAAAGCGGGTCATGTTGCGGAAACACCCTACTCAAAGAATTCTCTTGTTTGGAAAACACACCATTGGAAGAATGCCTCTGTCTAGCGAACAGGAGTGAATGTTCTGTTTATGAAACACAGCGTTACTGATCGAATTCTCCCCTCTATGAAACACAGCGTTGAGAAAATGCCTTTGTCTAAGAAACAGGAGCAAATGCTCCTGTTTATGAAACACACCGTTGCTGTGCGAATACTCCTGTCTATGAAACACAGCGTTGAAATAACACACTTGCTTGAGGAAGACTCGAAAAAATACGCGCACGTGAGTATTGCCCGTCGCTCGCCAAGTCTGAGAAGTTGACGGCCGCAGAACACATCCAGCGCGGCAACACACGAGGCCTTTGAGCGGCCTGAGCTCATCCCATTGGCCAGCAGCGAGAGGGTGCCGCTTTTCAGGGTAGTCGTTACACGCTCGAGACACTGAGCATCGTCCCGCATTTTCTAGGGATTCTTTGGCACCAAAGAATCTCTTCGGGATCCTTTGGTGCTCACAAGAATTCCGCTGCTGTTTTCGGATAAAAAAGGGTTTGGGTAATCATCGATGGGGACTCGTACTTATGTAGAAATGGTGGATAGATAAATCATGGAGAAACGGAAACGTGTGGGCACTGTCGATGGGAACTGAAAGAGCGTTGTCAAACTCATGTTCAAAAAATGAGCTTTTGACTATAAATTATTGGTCGTAGGTTCAATTTCTTAAATATCGTTTGTTTAGAATAATAATTCATCAATGATGATAAAAGCATACAGCTTTGTTTTTTAACTTAGAATGCTGTTTGTTACATCAGGCGCAAGTTTTTGAGAAAATGATGCAAATTCTGATAAAATTTCATCTACATGTTATTTGGCTGTATTAATATTTCAGCGACTTGAGTCGAGATCCTCACACAGTAAAAGTACTTGTCAAATGCAACGAAACCTTCGAGTCCAAAATACTCCGAATGCATTTATTTGCAGGCGTCGAAACTGTAGGCCGGAAAAAATTCATCTACTCAAGGAGTGTGAGTAAATTTGTGGTTCGAACAAAAAGTTATCAACACCACGAGGGTAAGTAAACTTACAACTAATGCTAGAACATTTGAATCTTAAAAAGACTAGAAAAAAATTCCATTATATGCAAATTTGACTGCGTTGGAATGAAATGATGTGAAAACTTGAAAAATGGAATTCTCACTCAATTTTTAAAAGTTTTTTTTCATTATACGGTTACGATCAATTTCTTTTAAAACTGAGGAACTCTTAAAATTTTTTCCCACATTTAATATCCTAACGCAATACGACTTTGTATAAAAATATTACCCATCTATTCCTTTCTGCGACGAGAAATAAATGCATATGAAACAAATGAGATATTTTAGGATGTTCAGTATTAATAAAACATTAAAAAAATCAAACGAAAAGTAAAATCCTAATGAGGAAATTAAAGTTCGGTGAATGAAATCCAAGTTGAAATAAAAGAGAATTTTATGACTGCTCAGGCGCTGAGATGACTGCGTCAGGCGCTGAGATCTTAACCAGCTAATCTTTCCCTTGAGAATGGATCATGTTACTGGAACAACTGCATTGAACAAATATTCACCTTTCATATTAGTGTTTATAAATATTTAAATTTTTCAGCATAAGAGAATTACACCATAAGTTAACACGAAATAATAACAAGTGAAAAGCGCAAATTAATTAACTGTATTTCTTGACGTAGAAATTATTACGTGCTGTTGTCAAATGGAAGTGGAGGAGAGATGTTTGCGCGAGGGGCTCATCTCGAGCAGCGCTGCTTGTAGGACCTCCGTATTCAAACTGACGCGTCTTCCTGCCGCTCAGGGCATAACACCGACGATTGGAAGCAAATTAGGGGCATTTCTCGTAAGCCTCAATTTTGTGGAGGCCTTGACACTGCGAAACCTCGGCCCATAAAAGCCTCATGGCTCCGAAAATCCCGAGACTAAAGTGACTCGCAGGAAGACAGATAGAGACAGAGGGAGAGATTGCAGCGGGAGTACTCGAAGGTTTCCTTCGAGGCAGTTGAGTTTGATGGCAAGAGTCCGACGTGCATCGACGCTAAGAAATTCTGAACAACTTTAAAGTATACGTGAAGTCAGAGCCAGCAAACATTCTTCTCGTCCGTTTGAGAAATTCTGAACAACCTTGGAGTTACAGTCAAATCTGAGCCACTGAACGGTGAGTTTCCGTTCGAATGGGAAATCAGAGGCAGCGAGTTATGGGTTTCCGTTCATTTATGAAATTTGGAGCAACTGTAAGGTTACAGTCAAAACAAAGTCAGCAAACAAAGAGCTTCTACTCGTTCAAGAAACTCGTAACAACTACAAAGTCACAATCAAATCAGATACAGCGAAGAGTAAGTTCCCGTTCGTTTTTTCGTAAAATGTGAGGATGGTATAAGTTTTCACAAAGAACAGATGACTGCACATGAATGCTTTTGGATGAGACACTTTAATAAAGTTACAACGAGATTATTGACAGGAAAATGAATTGGGCAGATTAGGCTGAGAAACATTCAAAATTTTCTCCCTACAACATCTCAATCTTTAATGAACTTTTGAAAAAAAGCTGGTCAATTCCATGAAACACTACAAGTTCGGGGCTATTTTCGCTGCATCTATTCGGGGCTATTTTAATGCAAAGAGACAACTTCAAACAATACTAAATGTTTACAATTTAAACAATTTAAGTAATTTATTTTCCACAGGTGTTACAAAGGTAGAGAGCAAATGAGCAGGCAAAAATAAATCCTTCTTACATCAGCATCATGAACATCAATGAAACGCCAAGTTGTGGTAAATGTACCTCACAAAAGGTACTTAAATTTTGTTTCGAAGTCTTTCAATTTGAAATCTGCAAAGCTACCGCTGTTTTAAAAGCTCCCTTTGCATAGGAAGTTGCCATTTCAAATCGAAATTGAACTCACAATAGCTGTCTTTGTTTGAAAAGTTCCGCTAGCAGAAGCATTTATAATTTCGTACAACAACTGAAGGCTTAACACTTTGACCGTAACATGCTCCACCGGTAGCCACAGAGCGGATTTGCAAAACGCTACTGACTGACCAGAAGTCAAGAACTCAATTTTCTTAAATACTTGATTAACGCAAAATGATGGCACGATCTAGTTAATGTTTGCTATTTTCAAAATTTCTAACTACATACAATTGACTTTAAATTTCAGTTAGACATTGAACTCCAATTTAACCAATCGTGGTCAAAGTGGTAATTCCCTAAACACATTGAGTAGCAATCGTTTGACCTGCTGCAGCAACTCAGTTTCCAGCTGAGAAGAGGCATCAGTGTTCGACGCTCGCCCGGTCAATTCTAGCAAACTGTTTACAAACCTTCAGGCCTAAATTTATCTTTGCGGCAAAAAAGTCTGCTCTTTAGTTTTTCTTACTGGTGAAAATTTAAACAAACTGATACACTGGCTAAGTTTTGCTGCAGTTGTAAGCTTCCTTTGATCAAAGTCAACATTTCTATGTCTACTTTAGCAATGACTTCTTGCATCATTTTTAAGGTCCCTGAGTTCACATTTTGGTTCTGATGAACTTTTCTGATTATTGTGAGGTTGCAGTGCATAAACGGTAGAACTAACCTCCATAAAAACGAATGAAATACAGATTGTTTTCGGGCATACAAATAATAATATTTTTAAAACCATCCATTAAATTAGCGATTAAATGGCGATTAAACTAATCTGTTGAAATTTTCTGCACATTATAATGACAGGAGATGCAGGAGATCCTCAATATTTGTTTTAATCTAAACTTTGAAGTAAATGACGAATTCTTGACTAAAAGAGACATGTCCATTTACATTTCATTATTATATGTATCCGTATACATTAACAGTGTCGATACATTGATCTCTCTATGTGTGGTGATCTGTATTGCATGTGCTTGTATATTTTAACAGTGTCGATATACTGATTTCTTTGTGAATAGATAGCCATATCTTCCCTCCCATTGACCTGCATTGATAACCACATCCTCATACTTAATGAACACAACAACAACTCCCCTGTACCCACTCCTCACATTCATTAATTCCGCCCATTCCCGAGTGGGATGCGATTTCCCATCGAATGAGACAGAGAGGAATCTCGCTTCCCCTCGGGTAGAGGAGGCCATCGAAGCTGGGGCCCACGCTGCCTCGAGTGCCGGGTCACCGCTGTGGGGGATTACGGCGGGCCATTCTGGAGATTTGTGCTCCAAGCCCGAGACGGACTTTGATTTGATTCCGCCTGAGAAGAATGGGTCGGAGCCGCGCTCTGTTTTGGCGGGTCTCTCGGTGTATTAATTGGCCTGTGGTCCAGACGACGCTACAGGCCTGCGTGAAAACAGCAAGCATAACTTTGGGACTCGTACAGGAAATTATCCTTGAGTAGTGTCGTGTTTATGAGAAGTTGTTTGAGAGGGTCCTGTGTTATTTGTGGTGTGAATTCTATGTTTCCTGTATGAGGTGGGAATTGCGTATATTTCCTGTATAATTTGGGGGGTGTTGATTTCATGTATTTTCTGCGTAATTTTCAAGAAATTTAAAATATTTCCCGTTTAAATTGGTGAGTTTATTCCGTTTTTTCTCGCAATTCCATATTTTTTCCTTTGCTTGACTATTTACAATCCCACTGGCTAACCAGTGGAGTTAAATGAAAAATACGGAAGGCGGTTGGGCGTGTTTTGTAGCATTATCGATTCCACTGAGAAATCAGTGTTCAGTGGATTACAATAACTCCATATCAAGTGGAGTTGATCTGATTCAAGTCCAACAGTAAAAAAATAAAGAGCCCCACACACAAAAAGAGAAAGTTTCCGATCAAGTAAAATAAATGAAATTCATTTAGAAACAATAAATCAAGCTACCTGAGGAACAATGAACAGTATGAAATTAGACTGGTATACCGAAATGATTTCTCGGGTGATTTTTGGCCTTAAGAACTTTGTTGCTGTTTTAATCAACAGAAGCCGAATAACAAGGATAATGTAGCACATTGAAAATAGGTGCAGCATATTCAAGTTACAAGGAAGCGAGAGATACGACGTCAGAGCTGGCGAGAAAGACCATAACGAGGCACTGAGGAACCGCGCACCCTTTCTTACCGAGCTCAGGCAGCTCACTACAGCGTAGCGTATCTGGGAAGAGTAAGCGAAGCATGTTCATGCATTTTACACCTTTAGTTTCTCAAGCATCGTACAGGAAGAATGCACGTAAAATTTATGTCTAAAATTGCTTATGGAAATTTTTTATGTTGAAAATATATAGATTATTTTGTGGCCAATGATAACAACTTGAAGTCAAATACGCGGAGAAAATGAATAAATTAAAAAGATATCATCAACATACGACAGCTATGCAGGACCTTAATTAAAACATTCTTTGTTTCAACTTTAAATTTCATTGTTGATTCTCAGTGATGAAGTAACATATTTTTACATATAGATTCCCTCAATCCAGGAATTGAATTGATCTCTTTGTTTGTAGTGGACAAATTGAGTATATAAAGAGTTGTTTGCACCTGCTGCAGTCAGTGCGGCGAGGGCGGTCGAGGTGTTGTGTACGGTGGCGTGCGTTCCTTCGGGCGCCTTGAATGACCACAAAAGATTGTCTACGTGGCTCAAAAAATCAATTATTCAAGAGACGAATTCTTCTTTAAATTTAACAAACAAGACAGTAGGCGTCTGAATACACGGTACTAGCTAATTACAATGCATTGGAAAGTATTAAATGACTTTTGTGTAGTTTTCGCCCACGTGTGTGAATCATGGAAAGCAAAACCTGCACTCGAGGATGGTGAAAATTTTATTCAAGTTCCGAAATGCTAACTCCTTTACGTGATCGAACCCCGTCTTACGTTGAACTTAAAAAATAAAATTAACCAAAAACTCTGATCCGAGTTGAATGATGGGCTGTTTGTGTGGAGCTGTTTTAATGACACGCTGTTATTTGATTTTATTAATCTGTGGTGAAGATCTGTTTTAAAGGAATAGGATCTAAATTCTTATGGTATGCTGAACAATTTCGCTTTTGATGATTTTTCTTGAACAGATGCTAGACATGAACAAGTGCTGTAGACTGGTATACCGAAATGTTGTATAGCAATGTATCCCAGATGATGCTTATAGCAACAGGCTATTTGCGGCAATAGAAAGCAGCAACAGGTCATGACAGTTTGCTGTTTTGGGGAAAAGGCTGTTTAAGAAACATTTTTCATTAATTAGGCACAGCTGTCCGTACTAGCACACTGCTAATGACAATGAGCATATCATAGCAAAATACTTTTAATCATAATTGGCTGGTTATATTAACATGTTGCTCATGACAAAAAATTGCTTATGAATTATGCTGTTTATGAGAATGACAACAAATGTTTCACAGCAGCATCGTGTAGTGGTTAAATACAATTTAGGTAGCTCATGATCGTATAGTATTCATGGTGACATACTTCTGTGGTGATTAATTAATTACTAATTACCATCGATGTTTTAATCATCGTGCGATCCTGAAAACGGTGACAAGCTCTTTGTGGCTTCGAATGTCTTTCCGCATGATACGTAATGGGCAATCATGTCAAATTTCGATAGGCTTTTATCTTAACGAAAATATAAGAATTTATACGAAGTGCTTATATAAAGTCTCATATTAAAATAATTGACCTAACTACAGCAAGGTTGTTCCAAATAGAGGAAGGAGGAAAGTACCATGTACTATTGGATTAAGGGAAAAATGGGGAATCTGTGTGCAAGGTGCGTTCCTAAACATGATCCCCTGTGCATAGTAATAGTAAGTTAGGAAGTAAGCTTATGAAACAGTTTAAGAAGGAAGCAGTTGGTGCTGAAAAAAAAAAATGCAGCACTGAATAAAAAAAAGATAGTCTGTAACCAACCAAAAACCTATTCTATAACCTATTTTATCACATTTCTACTAAGAAAAGCCCACCTAACCTTCAGTGCAGGACCTCATATCTTCCTCCTAGGAGTGCCAATTTCCATAAATACAATTGCTGTAACACAAAAATATAATGTAAATGTAAAATGAATGCAAATTGTTGCGGCTCCTTAAGGTAGTTATCAATGCAGGCTCCTTGTGGCAACACGTGGCACGTAGTGATCGTAGTTTTATAAGGCTCTATTTAATGTCATAACAAACCTAGCATCTTAACAAAATCAATACTTATATAATATAATTAGGCTTCGTTGAAGTATTTGCACAAATTGTTAAATGTAAAATGCTTCGAGTTGTGTTTTAGTGGAGAGTAGTGGTGCGACTGCAGCGGTGACAGCAGTGATGATACCAGAATACCGGTACCGGTGTTCTTTTAATTATAAGTCCTTCCTATTTTCGAATCCTAAGTTCATTTTAGATTAAAGATTTTGGTTTTAGAAAGCGACGCCCACGAAATTTTGGTCTAAGAAAACGTCAAATACAAAATTGTGTTTTCGATGAAAGAAAGCAATGTATGAATAATACTTTTCAAATAATTTGTCACGGTTTCCAGTTTGTTTTAAGTGCTTTATAATCTAGATTTGAAACTGAACTCTGAACAATAGAGCGGAAGAAAAACAATACAGCAAGCACATTGAGAAAGCAAGCATTTAAAAACTTGAAAATGAAACTTAATTGTAAAATAACGGAGCTGAGGAAGAAAAGGAGAGTTACCGTTGGAAGCAGAACGACAGATGACAAAAGATTGACGTGCAGTGAGCGAAATTATGTGAGTTATAGAAAATGAAGGTGGTTTACAGTGAGAAGAATTGAAAACGAGGAATGGTAGAGAAATATGCAGAATGTTTGCAGCAGCTTCTGAGGGGTGAAGGGTAGTAAACCAAAAGCAGAGGAAAAGGCAAACACCGGTATGGGATGAGTTGAATGTTTAAATAAGGGAGTGATAGATAAATTGAAAGCGGCAACAAAAGAAAGGAAATCTTAGATCGTAACTTGTTCTGTAGAAGCTGTAGCGCTCAAATCACATCAGAGCTAGAGATACGTACAGCTGTGGTATTTTTTCCTAAGCAAATGTTGCAGCTATGAGATTAAATCTTCTACCTGAGGGTATGTTTCCTTTCCTCAGAGTTTAAAATTTAACAAAATATTTGCCGTCAAGTTAACAATCAAATCATCTATAGAATCAAAGCTGGCCAACAGGCTTTAAGTTATTGATTGAACGATTAATTTCACTGCCACCGCGGAAATTCTACAATGTTTGCTTTTAAATAACCACTTTGAAAGCCTTCACTTTTGACGTTTACGCCGTAAAGAAGGAATGTGGGTAAGAAATATATTTTCTCTGTCGACCCCCACTTTCATTACTGGAGAGCCAAATTTGTATGAGCGCACAGCCGCGCACCACTGCGGAATTTATACATCACTTTCGATGATGTGAAGAAATAAATCTCAATCTATAATTCAATGACCGACGCAAAGAGAGGTCAATGACCGACGCAGGGAGGTCATTGCTAACGACAGCGTCTAAGTTTCAAGAAGTAAACAACTCAACATCCTTGGAAACTGGACGTGTGTGGAAATAAATTGATTTTATTTGCTTAAAATGAACTTAAGATCATCGTCAGTATGATTGATTTTAAAGAGCGGGTAATTCTAACTCAATTCGTTTGATTGATTGTCAAGAGTGGGTTGTTCTAACCTCAATTAGTTTGATTGATTGTCAAAAGTGGGTTATTTTAACTTCAATTATTTCTCTTAATCGAAAAGAGTGGGTTATTCTAGCTTCAATTAGTTTGTTTGATTGTCAAAAATGGGTTATTCTAACCTCATTTAGTTCGCTTGATTACCAAAAGTGGGTTATTTTAACCTTAGTTAATTCGATGTTCTTTGCAAAACATCCCTGCCTGCATTTCGGTACCGACGGCTTCCATTCGAAAAATTGCGAAAGAAATGCAGAAATGCGACCAGACACAACCAACGTCGATTATCGTGTAAATATCCCAAACATGCCCAGGAGATGTTGCAAAAGTTGCGGAAATAATGCTGTTCACGCAATTGTTCCTCATGAAACATTATTGTCAAGGCGATAATTTTCATGTTATGAAAAATACACTACATTTATAATAAAAATACACTACATTTATTACATATCATAAAAATATTACAAATTATTCCATCATACTTCTAAATTATTGCAATAACTGATACGTGGGTAGCAAAAGCGCAAGGAACTGCACTCCAGCTTCCCAAGTTTGCTCCGCGTGTTGAATTCCCAGTAATTGCTTTCATCAAGGATAAATTCCCTGAAATTTGAACAAAAACAGATCAAACAATGTGCCTTCTAAGCGATGCCGTGAACCCCGTGCTATGCTAGGACATTTTTTGCTGCTACACAACATGCATCAGATGGTGTCTCATTTTGGTGATGCTGCTGCAAAACTATAAACAAACGAGCGTAAATTTTTTCCAGTTTTTACATGACTACACAAATTACGTCTTTACAAAACCTCCAAAAAGTGAAAGTCAGAGAACGTGTTCAATTTTCAAAGTTAAATGGGTACAAATTAGTTATCTTATGTGCCAAAAAATAGGGTTCGTCGTTGCGCATATTTTCGATATTATTGCAATAGTGTGCTCTCTTCTGAGTTGTTTTCCTATATAAACATATGGCGTATGGAATGACCCCATGAAGCCCTTATATCAAACTAACTGAATATTGTAGCCGAGGCTTGCTATTCGCCCTCAGTGACCACGGTTTCTTCGCTAGACTTCGTATAAAATTTAAAGAGTATTTTAAAATCTGAAAAATATTCTTTGTGCCCCAGTGCTGTCTATCTTGGAATTTTATTTAAAACCTATTTTTTATAACCGGGCTAGTCATTTTTCTTTATAAAAAGGGCTAGTTTTTCAAAAAGTAGCACATTTGCTCAACATGCTTACAAGGTATGGAACTATCTTCAAAAAGATTTCATTTAGAATAAATATCATGGTTTTTGTTGATATTTCATAGCTTGTAAATGTTTCGCGCATGTCATGAAAGTAATGAATTCAGCATTGGATGCTTTATGCCAATCAATCAAGCCTGATACATATCATCTTTTAGATTGGTTTTTCAAATGCCTTATAACTAACACCAGGACGCCATGACGGTCAAACCGGTCAAGCCGATACACATTTCCGACAACTGGGTAGAGTGGGGAATTGTGCCTGAGTTCTCCCTCTTCCCAAAGGGGAGAAATCACCGCGCAGCGCCGTGATTCGAACTGCCGACACTCTCTCGGAAGGGCGCGTTCTTGTTCCATGAAAAATTTAATACAGCACATTTTTCAACTTTCAATTTCAATCAAAGAATGTTAAAATACAATAATGCTCAAACAATACAGGGGTCTTTTAGTATGAGTTAGAGAGCTCGAAATACTTTAGGAACAACAATGAAACAGACAAGAGGAGAAAAAGGGGAAAAAGTCTACGGAGCTTAGTATTGAGATTTAACTTACTTGCCGTCGAATCTTTGTGAAAAGATTTAGAGTTTATTAACACCTAACATTGATTATTTTTTCCGTTATAACTCAACGAAATATTCATTATTAAAAATTGTTCCTCATAGCATGACTTACAGACTTATGGATTAAGAAGTTATTTTCACAACATTATAAATGGTAAGAAGAAAACGATTAGCGCAAGCTATAAAAAGAGGCACTCGTACACTCTACCCAATACCTCGCAGTGCTCCAAACCATTCACTGCATTGATCAGTAGATTATTACAAGACATTTTAAACTTGTGTAGCAGCATTACAAACTAGAATATTTGACGCAGCCTTACGTGAACAAATCAAGGCTCATTAGCTGGTTTACGAGCTCTGATCACCTGTCATAATCGCCATATTTTGACCGTATGAGCTCGTTGCGGTGAAGCGAGGGTTGATGGGGGCGTTTGAGCGATGATATTTACATGGAACTTGCAGTTATTCACGTATTTTCGATTTTGTTCAAGTCCTATACATTTTTGCAAAGGTTAAATTTTCAACGAGTTTTCAACGCAGTCAAATATCATATGCATGCAAATGCATAAAAAAAGCAACGAAATAGCAAATTTTTGAGAATAATTGAAAGCGCCAGGTTAAAATCAATGTGCTCATGAAATATCAAACGTTAGGGTGGGCTGCCGAACGTTTGTGCAGACACCAAACGTTCGCTGTGAGGTCGCATTGAAGACTGAGTACGCGAGTGGCAAAGGAGTGTCAGTGCTGTTCTGGCAGTGTTGGAGAGTGGTTGTGTCAGTGCCGCTCAGTCGGTCTCAGGGCAGACTTTACTTTCCTCGACAAAAAAAAAGAGTTTATTTCCGGGCATGGATAAAATAAATATTTTGAGGGGCCGCGGCTAAATCCTCGTCGACAAGAGAGCCATTATTTAGGTCACCACTCGGCATCTGAATTTGAAATATTTGCGGGAGCCGTGAAAGGGATAGCATGTCAGAGATTTCATGACTCCCAGAGGAAGCGTGAAATATAAGTTAATTTAGGCGCCCCTTACCATAAGTCACACAGAGATGAATTTTTATGCGAGAATTTGGGCGCCTTTGCTTAGAATTTTACGCATAATGTGTCACGTCTCAACGTGCTGATTAGGTAAATGGAAGCGTTCAGTTGTGAGGGGCGGAGGTTAGTGAGGGAGATACGTGAAAATATTCAATTTGAACGCTCATAGCCAAAATTCTGAGTGTTAAAAAAGAAAATGTAAGAAAATTAAATAAAATCACGGGTTACTTTGACACTAGATTTACTTGAGAGCACTAAATATAACTTCAGAACGTGAAACGTTCGCACAACAGACTCGAAAGGATTCAATGTGAACACTCAGGATTTCTGAACAAAACTTCTAAATGCTATAAAAAATACAAGACAAGCTCTGAAATACTTAGATTTCGCTGGAATCTAAGCCACTTACACTACTTACATGTAACTTCGAAATTTTAAGATTAACTGACCAGTGAAAAGATTGAGTTTTCTCTGAACCATTTCTGTTTTCAGATTACGACGAAGCGTTTATTCTTTGCTGCATTTTCGCCCAAACGAGACAAAGGAGCCTAATTACGTAAGTTAACTCATCAACAACTTTTCAAATGAAATATTCATGCAATAGATGCGACCAATTTTCTGCGCGAGTTTCGTGTAAACTTTGATGAATACGACCAATTTTCCACACAATTTTGTCACGAACATTGACCTATCTGAACGATTTCTCTCTGGCAAAACGTAGCGAGTGAAATTTTGTGATAAATATTTTCAATCAAAATGTAGCGAAAATTTTTGAATGAAATATTTTAAAACGCAATGCAGCTATAAAAATTTTAGGATGAAATCTTTTTAATTAGAACAAAGCGATAGAAATTCTGCAATAGAATTTTTCAATCAGAACAAAGCGATAGAAATTGGGCGATAGAATTTTTCAATTAGAACAAAGCGATAGAAATTCTGCGGTAAAATTATTCAATTAGAAAATCCAGCGATTAATTTTCCCACTTGAAATATAGCGTGAAAAGTTTTGCTGCGAAATTTTCTGCGTAACGATTGGAATTTCATCCTAAAGAAAAATCTTCGCGTGTCTGTTAAGGAAGCTTCGATGTGAAGACGACGATGCTTGCATGTGCTGCTTGCGCCCAACCCAACACATTCTGTTTTTATTGATTGTTTACGGCATACCCTCTAGAGTTTGTTTATTATTTATTTTGTGCCACACAAGACTTTGTCGCAACTGCACCGTAAATGTAAGGGAACAATTTCATGAGCTAAATCCTACTTTGACCGCATAAAAAAGATTTCGGTGAACAGAACGAGTACGTGATTCTAATCAAATGAAGAAGATTTTATCATCTAATCTTGCATTAATTTTCAAATTATTTTGGAACAAAAAATTTGAAATGAAAAATTTGTTTTAATTTGAAGAAAACTCTTTGATCTCACTACAATATCGGCTGTGAGAATGGCATGGCAAGAAAATGAAAGTATTGCGTCCCTCCTGTTTGGATGTCGGTCCCTCCTGTTTTGTTGTCAGTTCCTCCTGTTTTGTTGTCAGTCCTTCCTGTTTTGATGTCAGTCCTTCATGTTTTGTTGTCGGTCCCTCCTGTTTTGTTGTCAGTTCCTCCTGTTTTGTTGTCAGTCCTTCCTGTTTTGATGTCAGTCCTTCATGTTTTGTTGTCGGTCCCTCCTGTTTTGTTGTCAGTTCCTCCTGTTTTGATGTCAGTTCCTCCTGTTTTGATGTCAGTTCCTCCTGTTTTGATGTCGGTCTCTCCTGTTTTGATGTCGGGCCCCTTTTGTTTGGTTGTCGGTCCCTCCTGTTTTGATGTCAGTTCCTCCTGTTTTGATGTCAGTTCCTCCTGTTTTGATGTCTATTCTTCCTGTTTTGTTGTCGGTCCCTCCTGTTTTGTTGTCAGTTCCTCCTGTTTTGTTGTCTGTCCCTCCTGTTTTGTTGTCGGTCCCTCCT
>JACJUY010002326.1:92399-104762 GCA_014220935.1 Platorchestia sp. MABIK | reverse complement strand
AATTTTATTAGCACTCAGTAAATTAGCCACAATTAGCCAAAATGAAGGTGGCTAATTTTCAAAAATTTTCCTTAGCCACAGTTCATGAAAATTAGCCACTTTGGCTAAAATTAGCCACATCTGGCAACCCTGCTTGAGGGCTGCCCTCTACATAAGTGCACGCCTACAACCCCTCTGATTGGTGGTCCTGGAGCTGGTCCTTCTCTCATTCGCTGTGAAACTTCTTTCGAGAGTCACCGTTGCCCAGAAAATTGTTGCTATGGTTACCCTCTGCTCCAACAACTCTCAAGTGTTGGCCACAAATCACTGTCAACCCTTGTGGCTAGGCCCCTACGACCGTTGGGGCTCCTAATCATAACATGTTCATGTTTCCCACGACTCCGTACAGGACCTTTTGGTATGGCCATAAATTATTTCCGTCGAATGTGGTCAAGAACACCGACTCTCTTGTCCAAGCCTACCCAAAAAAACGCTTACACACAAAATCCTTGCTAAGCACAACATCAACACAAACTCAGACACATGTGAAATACAAGCCCCCAGGCACACGACATGTTAGAGCGACACTTCTGTACTGTTGGAATACGTAATTTTTTTTTATTTGCGCTAAGATACCAACGAAGCTTACTAAAGTGCTACAATACCCTACAAAAATATGTAAAACACAAAAAAACACAAATCAGTTAAAAATGCCCAAAATTAAAATGTTTCTCTACAAAAAACACAAATCAGTTAAAAATGCCCAAAATAAAAATGTTTCTCTACAGAGGAAAGAGGAAAGAACCATTTAGGATGGACTTAAGGGAGCACAGAATCTTTGCACAAGAAGTCCATAAAGCAAGATAAAAGTTGAAGAAGAGAGTGGTAGATGCTGAAGAGCAAAACAGCAGCGAACCGAAAAAAGATCGTTCGTAACAAAACAAAAAACCTATTCTATTTCGTCAAAAGGAAGGCCTACCTAATCTTTAGCTTGGAACCTCACATATTCCTCCTGGGAGCGCTCTTTCCCATACACACAATAGTTGTGTCCCCCTGCGGGATGGTCCTGCATTAACTCTCGGATTTAATATCTTAGGGAGTGAAAATGAGTCGTGGGTTCTCCTACCACGCATGAAATGTCTTTTTCCTCTTCTCTTCCTCGTGAACAACCGATGTGTAATTAATCTGGTGATCACTTGAGCACCGAGGCTGCTGTCTTTTTTCCATGCAATATTCTTGACACTAGAGGACTTTTGAATGTCTTAACGACTCACACAGCCATATGAGTTGTCAAAAGTAACAATATTCATCGCTGTCAAGAGTCAGTAACTATGAGCCACAACATGAGGATGTCATCGACTTCATGTCAGTATCGTCTTTTAACTTCCTATGTTATGTAATTTTTTAAGTGTAAGTTTTTTGAATGTAATCGAATAATTTTCAATTCCTATTTTCGCAGTTTCGAGCAGTTTTGCATCAACTACGCAAACGAGAACCTGCAGCAGTTCTTCGTGCAGCACATCTTCAAGTTGGAACAGGAGGAGTACAACGCTGAGAACATCAACTGGCAGCACATAGAGTTCGTCGACAACCAGGACACCCTCGACATGATCGCCATCAAGCAGCTCAACATCATGGCTCTCATCGATGAGGAGTCCAAATTCCCAAAGGTACATTGAGCTTTTCATTTCATGCTGCGTCCGTGGTTGCATACACTGTGTATTTGATTGGTTAAGTTCAATTAAACTTTGCAAGTGTGTGGACATACTGTAAATGCGACGAGGACACATGTCAATACTAACGCAATAGTCTTATTGTGTGTGCTTTTCGGGGCTTGTGAGCTCGACTTGTGCTAAGGGGTTGGTTTCTGTTTCTGTAGAACTAGTAAACTAGCCTTGCGAAATTCTTAGAAAGTAATTTTAGCTCGTTAATTCCTCTTCTCATCAATAAATATGAAGGAGATCCTATTCAAACACTAAATTTGAATGACTTAAAATCAAATTTTTACTGCTAGACAGCTTCTGAGATCAAGGGTTTGACATTCCTTTTTTCCAATTTTGTTTATTTTTTTTAAGGTGATCAGTTGTGGCTGCCTTACCCACCTCTGGCATTACCTGTGTCAGTGCTTTCATGTCCATAGTTCAAATAACTACGCAAGAGTATATTCGTTTCTCTGCAAAATGTAAGGCGCCTTGGTTACATTTTAATTGCAGTACCTGCATGAATCACCTACGTCCGAAAATTTGCTTTACATGTTCGAATTTTGTGGTTCTATTTTGAGCTAGCGGACTCTTATTTTTGGATAAGTTAGGGCAGTTGAAGTTGCTTGAGTCCAGCAGAAATTTATGCAAAGCCTAGCAGTGTTAAATATGGAACAGGTGTGACTGTACTAATGTTCTTGTTTACCTTAGTATTACTGTCGTTTGGCTGTTAGATGTTGGTCTTTGTTATTCACGTTTTCACCGTTTTTTATCTACTGACTTATCCGTTGCGTGTCGTTCAAATTATAGAAGCCACGATGCTTGTAAGCCACGAACTTCAATATCGTGACTCCGGAAGACTCGCACGTTATAAAATTTCATAGTGACAGTGGGGGCTTGCGTTCATGTGTGTGATCAATTCATTGTAAATGTATTATTAATTTCCGCGTAATCCTCAGTCTGCCTTGTGCCAGTCTAATTTCTGTGATTCAAGTTACTGGAATAATTTCTGAATTTGAATCTCAGTTGATTGATATTTGGAGTATTTCAAGATGCCTAGACTGTAGCTTAATTTATGAGGCGTTTCAGGGTGAAAAAACACTTATTATAAAATGTCAGAGCATTGAACGGCGACGTTGTGTAATTTTTTTTTTTGAGTTATCGACAAGAAAAGAGCTGCGTATTTTCATTTTTCACCAATATTTCTAGTTGTAGGATGTTACTAAATATTTTATTCGTAAACACTGAGCTAGAAATTGTAAACATTGCTCAATATTATAAATTTTCACAATTAAATATACTGTGTTGGTTGTTCTGTATCGGCACACAATGTCTTGTGTTTTAGGCAGGTCAAAGAGCGATGTGGCTGGAGAGTGGTTTTGAGTCGGTTCATATTATGTCGGAGATGGTAACGACATGTTATGTGTTTTGTGCGACCTGACATAGTTCATGACGTTCATTGAAGTGAAAAAAATTTTACACAACATGTTGAGAACAGCGTATTAGGACATATTGTACGTTTAAAGAAGTTTCATCTGTTATGTAACTGTACGAGGATTTTTTTCACTGGCATCAATAATTCTTGTCAGAACCCTGATGTCTTGTTTTTTGAGACATTCCGCAAGCATCGTTTGTTCTAAGATTAATCGATCTTTTGCTGTTCATATCTTCAAATGTTGTACTTTCTCTTACGTGGCGTCTTATTTTCTTATTTTTCACTTGATTTTGTGATATCCTAGGGAACTGATCACACAATGCTGCTAAAGCTCCACAAGCAGCAGGGCTGGAACAAACAGTACCTCAAGCCGAAGTCTGACCTGAACCATTCTTTCGGAATCAATCACTTCGCCGGGGTAGTCTTCTACGACACGAGAGGTAAGCAGTGGTATTGCTTCTTTTGGCCTCATCTTAAAAATCACGATGATTTTAATAATAAATGTGCGAGACTGATTTCATAAAATATTTCATGATGTGGATGCAAACTTACGACTAACTTTTATCCAGGTTTCCTCGAGAAAAACAGGGACACTTTCAGCGCCGATCTACTTCAGCTGATCCACAACACAAGCAACAAATTCCTTCAACATCTGTTCATCGAGGACATTAGTAAGTCATTTACTAGGATTTTGTATGCCTTTGCTCAGTAAAGTTTATTAATCATTCATCAGTTTATTGGTTGAGTTGGAAATACATAACTGCAAGTTCTGGAAATATTGTTTGGCGCACAAGCAAAGTTTCTTTCAAATGCAAATAAAATTTTCTTGCTTATTTTTGTCAAATAAAATGTACCCAAATAATCACGCTGGGAGACATCATTTCATCAGCGAAAACTTTGAGTGGATGCTGAGCAAGTAGGAACTCCTCGAATTTGTTATAAGTTGAGTGCTGCTGGGCACGTTGCGGAAAACGGGGTCATAGTAAAATTGAGTCAAAATGTATATGTACCATTGCTAATACACTTTTTAGAAGAATACTGTGCACTGAAATGAATTTTTAGGAAATTTTGTGTTGGAATTTGTTACACTTTGTCGTCAACCTAACCTAACGACAAACCTAATCATACTGAAACGTAGGTCTTTGTGATCCCACATGACGCTGGTTAATTTCATTTTTCAGCGCAAAACTTCTTCAAAAATGCTTGTATTATAAAAAAGTTTACAGTAATTAATAATCCACACGTACATTGAATATGTAGTCTACAATGCCCCACATACTTCATTCACTGCCCGGTCAGACCGCAGAAGTCGATTCATAGTATATACTGTTTACTGTCGTTCAAGCCACACTACTGTGGCTGACAGGTGAACGTAATCCCTCTAAGTTTGAGATGGTGTATGAGAAGAGGGAAAAAAGGAGGCTGTTATCGTTATTTAAAACTGTGTGTTAAAATTCATAAAAAGGGCCATATTTGTTTACAAAAATGGAGCAAAGCATGTTTGACTTCACGTGATAAGCCAGTGCGGGCTGACGCTTGTGGTTGCCTGCGCAGGTATGGGCTCGGAGACCCGCAAGCGCGCCCCCACGCTCTCTGCACAGTTCAAGAAGTCCCTCGACGCCCTCATGAAGACCCTCGCCAGCTGCCAGCCCTTTTTCATTCGCTGCATCAAGCCAAACGAGTTCAAGAAGCCCATGGTTAGTTATTGTTTGTGAAAGATTTTTTAATACTGTAAATCTTCAAATGACTTTTAAAAAGTAGTTAATTTACGCAGGAATTATGAAAAATTTAAAAT
Source organism: Platorchestia sp. MABIK (assembly GCA_014220935.1). NCBI lineage: Eukaryota > Metazoa > Arthropoda > Malacostraca > Amphipoda > Talitridae > Platorchestia > Platorchestia sp. MABIK. The sequence goes on along the minus strand of JACJUY010002326.1, from coordinate 99,853 downwards.
TTCACATTGTAGGCTAGTCTGGGTGAATTTAAAGTGTTCATTACCGGATTCTAAATTAAGAATTATTCAAGTTTTTTCTACTATTCCACTATCCTGTTTGCTAGTCAACCTTCTGAGTAAATAAACTAGTGTTCTTATGTAGCAATGAATGTATGTTTCTCGCACGGCTGTTTGCCTTCGTTTTTAGGTTTTGGCGAGCTTGATTTCCCTCATTTCTACGGCTCAAAACATTTGCTGCCCACGAGATTAATTTGACAGTTGAATTGAAAATTTGGACCAAAATTGTTGAACTTTGAATGTTGTGTGAAGTTCTCAAATTTATAATCATGACTGTGTGCGTATCGGTCTCATTTACACATGAGGACAACATAGCGGGATGAGTTGCCATCGTTGGGTTGGGAGAGATGGGTATGGCTGATGAGTGAATTACTAGAGATGAGGATGTGTTCTGTTTAAACATCAGGAATGCACAGTTCTGTTCATCAAATCATCTATAAGAAGATCAAATTCTCTAAAATTTGTATCGATAGGCATTGGGTAACAAATATTGAGAACGCTACCGCTGAATGTCCTGCAAAAGAGGCCTTCAAAACTGACCGTAGAATTTCTTCCAACATAGCATACGAAAGCAGGTAGCTTGCTGGATGAATTTCAATACTAAAGGGAGAATAATTCAAAAAATTATGATAGTGCTGTCACATTGCTGTGTACCTACCATCGTTTAATTCAGTGATAGAACTAAAACTGCAAATAACATTTCGCTCTCCCTCATAATTAAGCAATGGCTTAGAGCAGTATTGTTTTTGCATGCTGCGAATAATGAGAAGTGCATGAAATGTTAAATTCATATAAGAATGGATGAACATTCGATGCGTAAAAAGTCATGTTAATCATTATCTGTAGAGAAATGAATTTATTCTCCATTTTGTAACAGGATTTCCCAGAGCTAAAAATCAGTAACGAGAAAGCGGAGACCGAGTAATAACGGTACCATTGGAATTCAGTACATAAAAATGATGTACTAAAAACGCCACATTGTGTGAAATAACATCCCATTTTAGATCAAAGCTCTAAAACCTCAAAAAGCACTACAGAAATATTGCTCTTTGGATGAGATTCTGAGTGTAGACCAAAAGATTTCCTTACGTAACAGCATTTGACAAGGACAAATAATTTTTTTAATTATCATATTTTCAAGTCACGCTCATGAACAGATCGAGAAATAGCTATTGACAAACAAAATCACTTCCCCTTCCATCGCAGATGTTCGACCGAGAGCTGTGCTGCCGCCAGCTGCGCTATTCCGGCATGATGGAGACCATCAGGATTCGCCGAGCGGGCTACCCCATACGGCACACCTTCAGGGAGTTCGTCGAGCGATACAGGTTCCTCATCCACGGCTGTCCACCGGCGCACAGGGTGAGCTCTCTTGTTTGAAATTCGCTCCTACGCAACCCTGTGTTTATTGAAATTGTGAAGTCTCGGTTCGTGGTAAATTTTTGTCAGTTAATTTTTTTACTAGTCGCAATGTTCATTGTGTTTTCATGCTACTGACAGTGACTGTTGTCACATCGAAATTGCTCTCTTTCATTCGCTGAAAAATTTTAATTAATATTGTAGTATCTAATTGTATCCAATCATTTTCATCTAGAAATATGAGGCAACAACGTATCATAAAATAAGAAGAGAATTTTTGTTTGTGCTGCGATTACTGTCGAGAAATCAAATCTTGAATCTCTTATCAAGCAGTTTGTCTAGCATACATAATCGCATAGCTCTTGCGTTGCTCACGCAAGCCTCTTGAGGGAGCTTATTCAATGTTAGTCTGAGTTTGTATTTCATTTATGGATTTCATTTACGTGTTTCATTTTTAAATTTTTATTTCGTCGTTATTCTCATTTACCTACGGTGTTCATTTTGAACAGTACTCGATTCTTTGTTTATGTTTGATAAGTCGTGCATGAGTTTTGTTTCGAGACGCGTCCGAGTAATAGTCAATTACTGTTTTCCGTGCACATTTATTGTTGTGTTTTCGAAGCGTTCTAAATGCAAACTATATTTTACAGTGTATGGCTGAATTTGTCCTCATGAAGTAATTTATTTTTTGTCTTACTGTAGGAAAGTTTCTGAGACAAAGCTTACACAAGAATACCATATTCCCATTGCTTTGCTTTCAAAATTTACAAATCTAGATCTAACACTCTGATGAGGTATTGAATGAGTACATAATTTTAACATCTATGTTTAGGTGGATTGCTTCGCGGCGACATCGAAGATTTGTCGCGAAGTGCTCGGTAAGTCGGACTACCAGTTAGGGCACACGAAGGTGTTCCTCAAGGACGCCCACGACCTTTTCTTGGAGCAGGAGCGAGACAGAGTTCTCACCAGGAAGATCACCATCCTACAGCGCTGCGTGCGTGGCTGGTACCACAGGAGAAGGTACATCACAACCACATTCTCATCTTGTTAAGAATTTGATTTGTCGCAACTGTTTTTTGCCCATGAATTGTTCAGCAGATTTGTGCTAATTTTTATTTGTGTTCGATAGAATGAACTATTATTTTATGGTTTAAGATTACTGCCCTTATGATCTCAAGTGCAAACATTCAAATTTAACTTAAAGTAGTGATTAACGAATCATATGTTGGCACGTTGATCGCAATATGCTAAACTGAAGTTCAATGTTCAACTCAAATTTAAAGTCAATTGCGGGAAGCAATTTTGAAAATAGCGAAGATTAACGGGATCGTGCCCTCATTTAGAATTAAGTTTGTGACTACTGGTCGGCGCAAAGCAGTAAAGAAATTACCTCCGTACACACCGGTGGCTCACATCGTGACCGACGTGTTGACATCACAGCATGGAGAGACAATGGGTAAAGCAAGAACTAAAATTTTGCTATTTTATTCGTTCCATCATCTTCAGCACTTTCCTCAAATGCAAATTGCTGTCTTGAACCCAGATTATATGATCAGGTACAAGAAGATGCGCGAGAGCGCAATATTGATCCAGAAGCACTGGCGTGCGTGGGCGCAGAAACGGCGCTACAAGAACATGCGGGTTGGCTACATGCGGCTGCAGGCTCTCATCAGGTCACGGGTTGTGTCGCACCGCTTCAGGCACTTGCGTGGTCATGCGGTTGCTTTGCAGGTGCGAACTTCCTAATTTTCCTCACGGCACTGCTCAATTACAAACTGTGTATTGGGATCCTGAGTTTATTTTGGCAGTGTCATTATTACATCATTTTTCAATGGCATAGTTTTCCCGCTCCTCTTCATGCAGGCTCCTCTTACCAGCGGGTTCGACTGCAGGAATTTTGATAAACAAACCACTTTAGAAGAATGACAACTTAAATTTTGACTGATTTCCCTCAAAAACAATTTCATTATAAAAACTGATAGAGTGGTCTTAAGGTTTCTAAAAATACTTTCATAGTCGTCTTTGACATGTACTGCTGAATTTTTACCATATTTCTGTAACAAATACTCGATGAAAATGTAACCATGCTTATTTATTCTAGGTAGCAAAAACAAGCTCAACTTCAATAATACTGTAAATCCTGCTAAAATTATACTAAAATTCAGTGAATAATGTCCCTCCCATAATTTTACATGTTATCTCAAAGATGGCGATTACTGGCTTTCCAACTATAAAACCTACATGTAATCGCGCTTCTTATTTACCATCGTTAATGTGATTTTTATCCACACTTCACTTATCCTAAATATTTCGAGCATGATATTTTGAGGACTCTAATTGCGTGCTATATTAGCTTCGGCTGAGAATGTTCTGACGAATGAGGTACGCATGGCAGGCGCGCTGCCGCGGGTTCCTGGTGCGGCGCGAGCTGGCGCACCGCATGTGGGCGGCGACCAAAATCCAGGCGCAAGTGCGAGGGCTCATTGCGCGCCGTCAGTACCGGCGGCTAAAGAAGCGCGTCGAGGCAGCCCGCCTCAAGGAGCAAGAGGAACAGGCCCTAAGGAAACAGATGAACAAGAAAAAAGCAAAGGAAATCGCCGAGATTCAGTACAGGGTATGTTGAAAATTTTATTTTCTCTTGATTTTCATTATGGGTTACTTTCTGTTGCTCAGAGATGAATCATTCGATCTTAAAAAGTTAAATTTTACGTATATCTAAAAAAATCAGAGGTGGATCAGATATCTCCGAATTACCGAGAGATATGTTTTTAAGCTTCCTAAAATTACTGCAATCATGTAATGTAAGTGGTCATCGCTCGAAATTGTTATCAGTGTCAAAATTGTTTCTGTTAAAAGTTAAGAAAGAAAAACTTTCTAGTTCTTCTAGCCTCTCTATATGCAAAAAAGGAAACTGCTCTGTAATCCGTTCCATCCTACATCCCTGGCTGCGACGTACTGTCTGTAGTGGCTGTTTTTGTAGTTCTTGGGTAACTTAAATTGTACTATTTTCCTGATAAAATCGACAATAAATTTGCCATATAGGAAACTGTCGCTTTAAATACAGTATTCCCATTCATAGCTGGATTGAGTGACTTCGTTGCATGCCAAGTAAAGTAAGAAAGACATTAGAACATCGAAAATTTAAAAGAGCGAAGGGTGACACATTTTAGTGTGAAGTACTTATGTTTTGAGTAATTATATTAGTTTGACAGTAGGTTCCTAACGTTCTGACTGCGCAAGATTCTGTTGGTCATAAAATTTACCGGAATTTGTAATGGGAAAATTACAATTTCTGGTTCTTTAATTTTATTTATTTAATTATTCCAAAATGAGGAAGAACATGACATTATATCTAGATTTGCTCACTTCCCTCAATGTACAAATGCCCTACACACTTTGAGGATGTACCGTAAGTTTTAGAGAATACTTCACAATTTTGAGCGTACGTTTTCGATTTAAGGAATTTCAAACAAAATAGAACCCTAAAACCTTAATGCTTGGTCTGATATTTTGTCCCGAGACAGATTGGGGCCCCTCGTTAATTTTGCAATTAACGAGAGAAACCTAAACTCGGGTTGTGGATTTGACAGCACCTCCACGTTAAAAAAAATACAAATGAGAATGCAAGCAACAAAAATGCAAAAAGACATCGAAACCACATTTATAATTATAAATTACAAGAACACAAAATTATTGAGCCACTCATCGAGTTGCAGAAATTCAACTAACGCCCGCGATTTTCAGTTCGCGTTCTTCTGATTCGAAATCCATTTATCAGGGTTCAGGCTNCAATATCCAAATTTTCATTACCAAACTATATTATCAACAATACATCCTAATACATATTGTATGATATTAACGTACATTGCGACATATGATTAGAGCATGGTATTACCTTGATGATGTGACACGCCTACAACTACTTCGAAATACCACCCTGATTACAACATATCCTAATGATTGGTCGTAATTGTAAATAATTTGGCCGGCCAAATAACCCCTCTCCAAATTTTAACATCCGCAATTAATGTTAACCTGACATGAACACATCCTACTGCGAATAACTTCTCGACAGTGTGCGTGCACCCATCACCACATTCGTTTAGTTTTTTTTTAGTCAGTCATCAGTTCATTATTTCTAGCGATTTGCGAGGCATCAATCCATTACACGAGCGTAAACGGCTGTACAGCCAATTGATCCTATATTTCTCCACTTCGATCTTGAGCTCCTTTCATCCCTGCAACAATTGATAGAATTGACCCATTACTCTACCGCAAAATTGCATTTATTCCGATTTTCATCTATATTTCAAAAATGCATTAATTTTTTATCACATCAATTTTTGAACAACATTTTTTAAGCGGGCTCAACCTCTCGGCTTATTTCCAGATCACATAGGACTTTCTTTTCTCAAATAACCACGATACTTGTGCGAACTTCTTTTTTCTTTAAAAATTTCTGAAAGATAGAGAGAAACGTCCATTACTACTCTAACCGATATATCTTTAAAATCTTGAATGTAATATTCTTCGAGAATATAACGCACGCTATTTCTAATATACAGTTTTTCCAGAGTAATTTTTTCAGTGAACACTTGGCTATTTACGCACTTCTACGTCTGATGGGTTTCGACGCTGAACTACCTTCCCCAAACGTTCAAAGCACGAGGTATTTCTTGAGCGTATTCCCTCTTTTCATCCAACCAATCATATATTCAGAATTTTAGAGGTGTTCGTTTAAACCCGCCTCCGTCAAAATGTGGCTGTTCTCATTGGTTGTAAAGATGCTGTTTTCTGCGCCTTTGCGAGTAAGGACTTGAAACCTTTTTTTCTGCAAAACTCAAAATCCAATCTTTTTTTGTGTGTTTTTAAACTCGCGCTCTTTATGTTACACGCCACACGGGCTGCCTATCGCTCTCAGCAAAGTTCGAGCGTCTCAAATAACCCAGTATCCTTCAAGGGTCTATAATAAATCACTCTCTCGGACACCTGTTCTTGAGCCTAGCTCACCACGATCCTTTCTCACTTCATACGGCTTGACACAACACACAAACCACGCCACAGCACAACACAACGTTTAGGCACAAGCACACACTGTTGGAGGTATTTATTATACGACAAAAATTTTTTGCACTAAAGAATATTAATCAATGCTACAAAACCACAGGGCAAACCTTGTGATATTTTCTAAAAAAAAAAACAATTTAGCCACAAAGCCATAAATTTCTGAATAGTTCGGGACGATTTTGTCAACTACTAGGTCTTTGACTTGGCACTCCATAAAACGCTAGGCAACCTGAAGCTTCCTAGTTAACATCCGCCTCTTGCTCCTCAGGAACGAATGCAGCAGATGGAGCAGGAGGAGGTGCTGAGGGCAGAGAAGGAGCGGGAGCAGCTCGAGCAGAAACGTCAGCTTGTGCACGACGTCGAGAGACGGCGAGACGAGCCCGTTGACGACTCGCAGCTCGTCGAGCAGATGTTCGACTTCTTGCCTGACTCTGCGTCCGAGACCCACGTGCCTCCCACCGCCTTCAAGGTGAATAGCTTTCGCTGTTTTAGGTAGGAAGGTGTTTTAGGTAGACTATCTTGAAATGCTCATAAAAACAAATGATATTTTAAAGCTAACGCATAGCTCTTGAAAAAACGCTTTCTAGCGCTCAAGGACATTTTGAGAAAGTTAATGCTGGGAACTCTTACATTACTAATATGCGTAATAAATTTCTGTCTTAAAAGTTTTTACACGGAAAATGCTACATATTTCAGAAGCCTTAAGGGTACCATCTGAGGCCAAATTGGGCCCCCGCGGCACCCCTGACTCAAATTTTTTTTTTGTCGAAAAAGGATCCTTATGGTATGGGTTATTGTGCCATGAAATATTATGGCGCTACGGACACCAGAACCCCCCCAGGGGGGGTTGAAAGGATGGCCAAAATCATGAAAAATTGAGTATATTTTGTTTTTGGGCTCTCCTGAATAATAAAACATTTCTACCATTCAAATTGTATCAACTCATTGAGTTTTGATGCTAGAACAAA
>JACJUY010002326.1:60407-71626 GCA_014220935.1 Platorchestia sp. MABIK | reverse complement strand
GCATAATTCCTTTGTGATTGGCTAATACCGAACGATTTATTGTCACAGATCTATGAAGCATTTGCGGGTGTCTGCAGCATAATTAAACCGTATACGTCTTATTGTCTTTTGGACGCTGGTTGCAAAGTCTTGTGATAGGAAGTGTATAAACATACCGCAAATTAAAAACAAGCATCATAAATGTTGCATAATGATACTGCAGTGAAAATCCTAATAAGATTCGATATACGAAATTTTGTTTTACAAGAGTAAGCGGAAGATATAATTGTTTTTTAACTTTTGGCTCGAACATACATACCTTTGGTTTCCTGTATCGTAGTGGAGTTTAATAGTTTTGTACGTTATGGATACCATGCACAACTGATGGCAACGGCAGGATGGCATTGGTCTGCGCTTTCAGTGCACACTGTAATTGTTTTACTTCACTTACCATGCTCTGTTCAATGATTACACTGTTTTCAATGAAAAATTAAGCTGGATATGGCTAATTTACTTGTCTAGCCATTTTGTTAAAACTCAAGTATCTTAATTGTTTTTGGATCTTCTACCTCACATATGTACGTATTTTCTTCTCTAAATTACTCTGCCACCAGATGTTTTTTTTGTTGTAGTCATGAACTAAGCTTGCAGTTCCGCTCAATGAAGGCAAAAGTGCCAGAAAACTTCGATAAAACTTTGTTCAATTTGTTTTATACAACCGCAAAATTTTGGCCTCGCAGATGGTACAGTCTGCTACAGACGACTGAAAGAAAGATATATTGAGTCAGCGAGGACAATGTGTTGCACGTACAGTTGAACAGTTCGTACTTATTTATGTGTTACTTAATAAAACCCTACGGTTCAACAGCAACTAAGTTTATTTAATGCTTATTTGATTCCAAGAGTGCACTGATTCTTTAGATGCACAGAAGAATCAATGACCTATGAACCAGAAAGCTTTCCCTTTCGACCAGAGGTACAGGTTTTGGGATACCATTCTTAGTTCTTTTACGGGAATAATTGTTTTTCAACGAAGTGATAATATTTTCACCACAGATATGTTTTCAATAACTTGAGTTCGAAAATGCTATGCCCATGTTATTCGGGAATAAAAATAGTAGAACTTTTCCAATTAGACTTCCCTCGACGGGGATAAGATAAGCAATAGGTTCAAGATACAAGGGTCGGACAAAATAATGGAAACGCCTTGGAAAATCAACAAAATAAATTTTAATATGGTGTAGGTTCACCTTTTGAGGTCTGGGGATTGTGGTGGCCAGATGAAATGCTCAACTTCATTAGAATCTTCCTCGTGTCATTCTTTAATAATTCCGCCTGAATGGATCATTATCATCTTGCAAGATGGCGTTCTCCTCCGGAAACAGTGCTAGAATCATAGGATGAACTTGTTCGCCCAAAATTTCTAAATAGCTTCGGCTGTTAATTTTTCCATGAAGGAAAATCATTGGCCCGGTCGATGTCCAAGAAATAGCACTCCAGATCATAACAGATCCTCCGCCATGTTTTACGGGTGGGAGAAGGCAGTCTGGAGTAAAGGCTTCTTTTGGCTGTCTCCAAACGTGCACTTGACCGGAGGCTGGAAATAAGGTACACGATGATAATTACATTTTGCCACTGCTCAACAGACCTATTCTGGTGGTGTTTACACCACTCTAAACGCTGCGAAACATTTGTCTTTGAGAGCAACGTTTTCTAAATGCAGCTCTTACGTAGAATCCAAATTTGTGTAGCTCCTGACGAACAGTTTTTGTGGAAAATGGGTTCTGTAGGTGCTCATATTGAGGTCTGCAGTGATTGTAAGAGCCGTGGTCTTGCGACCCTCTCTAACAATTCGATTTAGAGTCCGACAGTCTCTCTCAGACAACTTCGACTTTCGGCCAGTCTTATGCTTTGCTGAGGACGTTTTTCCTTCTCTTTCAAAGACAGTCATTACTTTTGAGAGAGTACCTCCTGAAACGTCAAGCTTTCGGGCAGTTTCTGTTACACTAACACCTTCCATACGAGCACCAACAATTTGGCTTCTTTGAAAGTCAGAGAGGTCTGCCATTTTTAAAAATTTCTTACAGAATTTTTCTTTCAGGGATTTGTAAAAAACAATTTAAGTAAAACATCAAAAATATACGATAATAAACCATAAAAAATAAAGTATGTCATGTTTTGATTGCTTATAATCCTCCTCAGGGGGATACAACTATTGTATCTATGGGAATTAGCACTCCCAGGGGTAAAATGTGAGGGCCCGAGCGGAGAGTTAGGTAGGCCTTCTTTTTGTTGAAATAAAATGTTTTTGTTGTGTTAAGGACCATTTTTTTTCGGTTCACTTCTGTCCTATTTTTCAGCACCTACTACTTTATTCTTCGACTTTGATCTCGTTTTATAATCTTCTTTCTCATTTACTGTTTCTGTGCCCTTTCTGCATAGATTCCGCGTTCCCTTAAACTCCATACTAATTGGTGCTTTCCTCTTTCCTCTCTTTAGATCGCCATTGTGGCGGATAGGGAGGCTTAAACTAACTTATAATATAATCTAATTGCTTATAACATGTTCAAAGACTATGATTCCAAAATTTTAGGCGCTTCCATTATTTTGTCCAACCATTGTAGTTTGGTTTGACTTTGATGTATGCCATTAGGAGACTATTGGGTTATTTCATCTACAGGCGAGCTTTCGGGACTCGTCTCTTTCGGGCCCACTTTGCATCTTTCACTTGTCATGTCTTTTTCGCTATCTTTTTGTCCTAACTCACTATTTCTACGTGCATGAAATCGTGTGTAGGAACACACTTTGTGTTTAGATTCCCCGTTATCTACAGTCTAAACTGAATATTCTCGCCTCTTCGGTCTCATGAGATTGTTGTGTTTCTGAGTTTCTGTTGTGGCTTAGGAGTCTTAAACTAGCTAATGTAAAAGTTTTGATAATAAGAAATCGTAAAGATTATAATAGTTAAAGTTTGACTTTTCCACTAAGAATGCACGCAATCTGAACTGCAGTTGCCATTGTTAACTTACTTTGTCCGTCGTTTCAACATAGTTAGAGGTAAATCTTAAACAATATACTGTCATTGGGTGCCAGCAGCGTGTGATTTGTTTAATTGCTCGCGCGTTGTTGTATTTTGCTCCATTTTTGCGTCCTTATGTTCATTTTATCATGAAATCACATGCCGGCTTTCTCAACTGCCGGCTATCCATGATAAAGCTTAGCTTTATGCTAGTTAAGATCATCATTTAGTGAATTTCCTCCGCTTAGCAATCCAAGTTTCGAAAAAATTGGTTCATGAGAGTTTTTTCTTTTGAGATTCTACTGCACATTGATAGCCGTGCATTATATTTAACCATTACGTGTATATGGTTTTGATAAAGAACAATTTTTGAAAATGAGTTTTCTTTCATCGAAATTAAGAAAAATATTTCACTTGCAGCAAATAAGCTCAAAGTTTGATGCACTCTTCCTTAATTGTAGGCAGGTCAAAGCTAAATTGTTCACTCGAGGCTCGGTATTCATGATAATTTGAACTTAGTGAGCTCTCTAATCAACCCTTAAATTGGGTTTATTACATAAGCAATAAGAACATCGTGTTAATTGAACATTTAGTTACTAGTTATTTTATACTTAAGTTAGTGTGGGTCGTTTTCAACAAACCTTCTCTGTAATTGAAGTTTTTCAGTAATTTGGTCCATCTTTTCTCTCTCTTCCTTTTGTTGTGCTTATCTTTGTCTTCTATTTCACTGTTTGGTTTACTTTTTTATTCGTCTCCCTCTGTTGTATTAGTAACCTATGTAAACCTTTTGCAAGAGTGCCTTCGTTCCCCATTTTTCATCTTTCTTCACCCGTCGCCTAGAACATGTCCGCGTTGCCTATGTATAATCATTAGGTAAACCTGTCAATCGAGACTATATTCAAGCTATTGCTAAGGTTGTGCCACTGGATTTGAGGCTTCTTGAAATTTCTGTCTTGCGACCGGCATAATTAAAGAAAACGGGGCTTGTAATTACTCGTAATATCCTAGCAATGAATACCGTAACAATAATAAAACATTTGTATCATCTCACAGTGGGTACGATGAGATGGTCTACCCATTTATTTTTAGATTCTTGTTCTGTGATGTGGATGTCAGTGAAATTGGGATCCCCGGCAGGCAGAATAAATATAATTATTTTCTCATGATAAAATGAGTATCAGGAATGCGACTCACATCTTTTCATGAATGTATTGAATCCTTTAATTTGCTGGAGCGTACCTGACTTTCACATCGTTCACGGATTTTCTTTGAGTATCAGGGAGTTGATAATGGCGCTTTTTCTGAGGCTCCAATTTTTTCTTGGATTTCATCTTGAACAAAAACATCAACGAGCTAAATCCTCAACATTTTTCTGCCCTTCTCATTAATTATCTGCAGCCCGCTACAGTGAAGGAAACTCTGTATGATACACCTTCGATAGCGGGTACGCATGTAGTGTGTAAGTGGTTTTAATTTTGCAGTTAGATATATGGCTTATAGTTCCCAGTTCTCTTTTTTTATGAACGCGAACTGTGTGAACTGAAGTTTTTTGCAAAAATACTTTTGCATTAGTTCCATTGTGATGTTTTCGTCTCTGTTGCCTTTTACGTATACATTTGTTCGTTTTCCAGCTGACTAAAAATCTTTCTCTCCCTTATGAACTTGAGTTGAAACTTTACAGTTTTACTAGATTTTCGTATTGCTCCATTGTAGACTTCGGACATTTTTATTTCGACAGGGAGGTAGACCAGTAGAAACTAGCTTACTCTTTTAATCATGTATGTATTGGAGTTTTATACGGCAATAGTTGCGTACTGCGAGCCATATTTGACTGAATGCGATGGGCGGGTTTGAGATGGAAACTTGCTCGCGTTCTTTCCGTGGGAGTGTTGAGTCTCGCTCTGCTTACCGCGCGATGCCTGCCGTGCATGATGAAACGATTAGTTTCTCTTCTCGACGACTAAATAACGCGCAGATGTTAACTCTTATACTCGAATGAGTTCACATGCGCATCTCACCCGTGTGCTCAGAGCTGCTCAGTTTCTCCGTTATTAGGAAAATCTTTAACGAGTAGTGAGAAAGTGCTACTGAAAATTGGTGCAGTCAAGTTTGATGACTGCTACCAGCGCGCCCTCCACGATGTAGCTTTCTGTCACGAGCTCGTAAGGCGCTTACGAAATTAACTTTCCACAATTTTCTCCGCTTCCTTTACTTCTGCGTTACTTTCTCCGCTTCGTTTTGCTGTGCTCGCAGGTCTTTTCTAAAATACTTGGAGCTCAATGTACGGCTGGCCAAATTTATTTAGCAGCCGCCAGTTCAATACATGTTGTGCAAGCCTAACTAAAGGGAGAGAAGGTCTCGCTTGTCATTCGGAAAGCAGGCATAATTGAAGTAGCGCCTGAGTTGCACTGAACATCTGTCCGGTGTTTTGACGTGATTCGGAAGCCACTGCTGCTTTGCTTCATTGAGCTTCCGGGGCAGACTAAATTCTCCACGTTGTTGTACCGATGCAGCCACATCACGGAGCGACAGAGCATTCCTTAAATAGACAGCACCCATCTCAATTACAAACGACTTACGTAGGATAACAAAATGGAATTTTTATCATCCTTATTGCATAGTTTTGCGTTATAGAGAAGATAGTGGAAGAATATTAAATAGACTGAATTTATCAAAATTACGAACGACTTACGTAGAAAAATTAAATAGAATTTACTATTATCCATATTTCATAATTTTTGTTGTAAATAATGTAGTGAATGAATATTAAATTTTGTTCAGCGATTATTTTTAATGTCGTGATTTTACTTTCAGTTGAGTATCATCTCTACTTCAAGAACTTCTTTCCCGTAACTTGTTTCGGAATTGTAGGGATTATGAAAATCATGTAGTGTATCACCATTATCAGTCAGCAAACAATTCAACAAAAGAAAGTTATGAAAGTTATCTATAAACATTTGTTCAGTGATAGAATTCTCATCATTTTCATGCACGTAGATCAATACTTTCTGCATGGTGTTGTGATTGGTGCTGCCGAGTAACTGTAACGTTTTAAGCTGTTCCAGTCAGTTGAGCTCTAGAAGAAAGAAAGTACGGAGACTGTAGCGGTAGTGAAGTGGTGAAAAATTGTCACAGATATTTTTGAAAAAATGAAATTATATGCAATACCCCGCGCATTTTTTTTTCAATTTGATTTTTCTGTACGCTTTGTTCATATACAGACGTGACGAGAGGTTATTTGGACGTCACCACGGGCATGAACAGCTAAATTAACCATTGATTTCAACTTGCGCCTAATGTGACCGACTTGTGTCGCAGGTTTTTCATCATAAAAAATGATACTAAAAAATAGAATTTGGCGCTCGTATCTACCACTAACACGGTATTCAAATGTATGAAAATTTATCTAAAGTTGAGAGCAAATAAGCCTAAAATTCTCAGATGTGCAAGTCAGTATAGTGTGTGAGACGTGCAAAAAGTAAAGATCACTCCACAGGTGCGGCGAGCAATAGATCACACTTCCTGAAGGCATGATTTGATAAAATTTTGAATATTAATGATCTATCCCCTGAGATTTATCCATTGCAAAACGGAGCTGCAAGCGCCTTGAAATCTATGGAAGTACTGAATATGTGCTCTGAAGACCCTGCTGACCCTTTGGCTATGCTTGAAGTTGAGCAATTGTTGCCTAGGCAAGTCGCAGAACAGACGAGCGAGTTTTTGCCGCTGAAGTACGGGGCTACGCCCCATTTTAGGTTTTCAATCCATTAGCACCGTGAGGAAGTTCGCTGCTAATAAAGTCAAGGATGAATGACATGATGTTCTGGCAAATTTGAGGCCAAAAAATTCAAAGCAATGTCGGTGTCGAAGTGCTTCAACTACTGTAGTCCCATGAGTACACATACGAGTACAGTATGAAAGGAAAGTTTCCGTCCTAGTAGTTTATCTTTTTAAGATTTGGAAAACAGCATAGGTAAATCAACTATTTAATAGTCTTTCTGGCATGGACTGTTTCATATTTCTGTTTCAACTATAGTCAAGTAAAGTGTAGCAAGCAATGATTGATGTTCGTACGATTGCGTGGGTACATTTTCATGCATCTGTAGTGATTCACCATCTTTATGACTGAACTAACAGATTTAACTATGACAGCGCTAAAAATATATTTATTCTTCAACATTTCTTAGGAAAGCCTTATGCAAACCTTGTTCACTTTATTCCCATGCGAGCGTGTGGTTACTGCATGACTCTGAACAGCTCGACGCTAATGTGTGACAGACGAGCCTGAACTAAACGCCGCGATTATGTTGTGATGGCTGCGTGTGTCCGAGTGACCCAGTATGGAGTATCAAATTAATAAATAAACACGGTTTTATTGCAGTTACTTCTTTATTTCCCATTCACTTGAGGCCGACGTATTTCATGAAACTACTCAATAATACGCTTCTGTTGCATAAAGAGCGCATGAACTCTAATTAAAATTAATCTAAATTTCTCGCTCCTGACTCCTCAATGCTGCTCCTGCATGAGTCTGCTGGCAGTTCATTTCAGAATGAGGTGTGCTGTATTTATGTTTACCTCTCCACGAGTCTTTTAATAAGTTTTCAAGCGTTGTTTCAAACCGCTTTGCAGGGAGTCTTAAGATCTGCAATAGGAGTGATTTTGCCACTGTTATATACTGTTTCCTTTTTCTTCTGGCTCGGCGTACACAAGCTTGCTAAATCTTCGACATGATTTTTCCCTGCTATCGGTGGGCAGCATCGTGTTTCATAGGGACAAATGAGTTCCGTTATTTGTCTTGTCGAGATCTCGTTCGCTGTATAATCTATTGAAAATATTGTTCCTTAGGTTTTCATTTTTGCTAACCATGCATTCTTTTCTTACTCCCACGAGCATACTTTGTCTGCACTCGGTCACACATTGCATTAGTACTGTAGATGTGCGACTCATAATTGCAAGCTAAGGTGACTTGATAGCAATGATGGATCGGTGCAGTATTCTCTACTGCGTCTTGAGACGAGTGAAAGTGGTTGTAACTGTGAAAGTATTTACGTTATTCATAAAAAATACACTCCAACCGCATCTAACCTGAAACAACAGTAGATACCTCACTTGAATGAGTTCACATTAATCTACGTGCACTTCTAGAAATGCAGTTAAAATTAATTTGAAATCATGTATAAGACTTCATGTATTCCCATATTTTAAACGTAGAAAGTAAGATGCAGGAATCTGAGACACAAGCGGGGCAAACTGCAATACTAAAATTTTAAGAGCTGTGTGAAACTCGCCGTAATGTTTTATCCTAGCTCATTTTCAAACTAGAATATTTTGTGCGATGTGTTGTAGTTTTAGTTCCACAGGAATGTTCTTGAGAAATCTAGTCAGCTGCACTGCTTATCATAATTTATAGCGCTTTATTGTGGTCATTAGGTGTTTTCCCAACTCATCTTTTCCTTGCGGAAGAGCGAGTGATGTAAATGTTTTGCCCGCCACAATCTTATCCTTTATGTGTGAGTCTTTGCATTGAGTATGAACCCGCTTTGCTGGGAGACATCTCTCTCTAGGATCTTGGCATTGCGGTCTAATTGTTCGGTCTCATTCGCGACCTTAGAATGGCTACTCAAGTTTGATAGTTTGAGAGAGATAAAAGATGACTGGCAAATCAACATGTAGTAAATATTTCTTCAACTAATTTGACACAGAACTGAATTTATTTCACACAATCAGAGCTCCATGTCCTAGAATGAAATTGCGTCTGTTGGTGTGCTGACGTTCTGTCACAAATTTGGCTGACACGTTAGCGGAGGGCGACGAGTTAATAGACATATTGATCCAGTATAATCTGTCAAAAAACTGATGATGTTTTGAAAGCTGCTAAAATTTGATGTCATTTTTTTGGTTCGCCACTTTGTCCCGAAATGATGTAATTTTCCAATCAGCATTTTGTGTTTTTTTTGAGTTCTTCACTCGTCCTTTTCTTTATATTTAATTCTTTTTTTTGGCTTTCTTGGTGCCAAGAGACGATAGTAGCTATGGCATACCGTTGAATTCAACATCTGAACAGTATAGTTCATGAGAAGAAAAATCTAAATATTGGTGATGAGCTACCGCATTAAACTTCTTTATGTTTAGTTCTGTGACGTTTTGTTTTGAACTTATAATTTTGCATCTGCAGAGGACGCACATTCATCCACAATTATTTTAGGATGCACTGCAATCGGTCGGCTCTGGTTTCGTTTCAAATCGTACGGTAAACTCTTCCTGAGCTTCAGTGTTTTTGAAACTTCTTGCCACAATGACAAACAACTTTCAAACGAGCATGGGCTGTTCTAGGACTTAACCCAAAATATCCGCATAATGTGTAAATAAGGCAGTGCGTCCTAGTACAATGGCTAATTCTGAGAGTAAATTATTCTAGATAATTGTACTTCATCTGAGATCTTCAAGCACGAAGTTGTTAATGAACTGCTTTAACTGTGATGAGCATCACTCGATCAGTGATGCAAAGTATGTACTATCGGTACTGCCTTGTGTTCACTGTATCTTTCAAGTTCTTTCCAGCTAGATAGCGAGGAAATAAATGATGGTGCTTGAAGTTGCAGTTTGAAAAAACTGGGTATCAGACTCGCATTATTTTACTTTAATTCCAATTTGTGCAGTTTTTCCTTTCGGTGAACGAGGCAGAATGAAATTTCTATAGCAGTCTTTAAATCTTACAAAACCGTATGTCGCAAAAGTCCAGAGTTCAAGTATAGGCTTGTCAGCGTTTTTGTATTATTGCACGCTGTTTTACACAGCTGCAATTTCATTACGGACATTTTTAGGAACTGGGCCTCTTCTAATGCGAGTTCAAAGCTGGTTCATAATGCGATCAATAATTTTCAGAATGTAATTACGATTTAGCAAAAAAATTTTCCTAATTATTCCAAATCAATGGGGTTTATGTTTAACTTTACTTTTTGAGGCCTCATTCGATCATCCATTCTCTTGCTCCCTCAAGCGAATTGAAGTGAGACGAAGAATGAATCGAATGCTACGAAAATTTCATCATTTCACTATGACGCGTCCGCTGATAAGAAGAACCTTATTTTGCACCGCATGAGTACCAGGCTGATGCAGCTGATGCAGTCTTGTGTGCATCGCTGACTGAACGTTAGTATTTTAACGGCGCCTTTCACCGATGCGGTGGATAGCCTCACGTATCCAGACAATAATTTGATTTGCTGCAGAGACCACATTGTGCAACTTCGCTTCACTTTGCGCATGACTTGAGAGCCAAGTGCTGTGCTGCGGCGGCGAGGATCTTTCTCCTTTCGCTGCTTATGTTCACTCGCCGACCGAACAGGCAGCAATTTCAATGAAACATCATCTTCGCTGGCTGACTTCGATGTTACATCATCTTCGCTTGCTGACTATGATGTTAGAAGCGATCGCTGTGTTCTCATGAGTTCATTGTGTCCTCGTATTACCTTTCCATTGTAGATGCAACAGTCTTCAAAATATTTCGTCATAGAAGCTTCCCACAGATCATATCATACCTGTCATCCTTAATTTCAGGTATCATTTAGACAGTGGGTGATTGGAGACAACGGAGAATTACGAGTTTCCGTTATGAAAGCCATTCGAATGCTGTATCGCAGATAATTATGGATTTAAATAAACAGCTTTTAACAAAATACAAAAGAGAGTTACCGTTAGACCTAAATTTCCTCGGTCGTACTCGTTTGCAATAAGTTCAAGTGCAGTTAAACTTTTGTATGAGTTTTTTCTGACATCAGACTGAGAACCGTGTTTTTTTGGGGAAGAGTGCTTAGCTGATAACCCACTTCAGCTGGTCAAATTGACTCGTAAATATGCGTCGGCGAGAATGCAGCGTACAACCAGTTATACGAATCGGTGAGCAGACTAGACGAATTTTGCGATGTCGAGTGCAGGAACATGTCGAAGGAAGACTTGCGGCGTGCAGAAGTGGTGGGGGTGCACAGTCGTCCGGTCGGTGCTGGCAGCTCAGGATGCCATGCCCATGCCTGACCGATGAGCTCACGGGTCGTGACCTCTCTTTTTGCAGCTTTGCCTCTCTGTAGCGAGAGTTTTTTTCTTTTTGTTACTACGCTCTGATAATCCTGAAAGTGAATACGCTTACTGCTAGTTAATCTATTTTTATTTTTAATTTACATTACTGCTCATCTGTTTCATGTTCGAACCAATCCTACCTCTC
>JACJUY010002326.1:37515-59626 GCA_014220935.1 Platorchestia sp. MABIK | reverse complement strand
AAAATATCGTAACAATCTATTTCTATCAGTATATGATAGAACTTCTAGTAATATTTTCACTTCAAGATCCAAGGTTGCACTGGCAAATATTGACGTACGAAGAGAGCTACATTTTGGGGATGAATTGTACAACGCACACCTTGACAAATTAGAGGCTCTCTTCTTCTTTCTCTCATTCAAGAAGCTCTTAAATAAATTTTCAGTAATTTTTTTCATCACACTGCCTTTTCCATCCGGCCACTTCAGGATGTTGAATGAGCCGTGGCTGAAGACATCCAAATTATCCTCGTATATTTGTGATGCATTTCTTCCTCATTCATTGTGACAGGTTGATGATGTCGATGCTCGTGTACTGTATTGATAGATATGATCTTCGTGTATTTTTTGAATGAAGTTCTCCATAGATGGCTTGTGTTCTGCGCAATTTGAGCTCGCTCGCTTCCCCATTTTATCTTCGTGCTGGTTTCTCTTACCCGCAACTTCCAGCGAGGAAGTCGTTAGAAATCATTGCCCGTACGTTTATTTATGCGTGTAATTGGAAAGTTTCTTCTTGCCAGGGATTCTAGGTTTTTACCGGCAAGAGAAAGTTATCCTGCAGGAGTGAATGTCGGAAAGCAGTCCGTTGAGGGGTATCAGCGAACGCACCTTCTCTCCTACACCTCTAAGGGCTTTCCCTTTCATGAAGTCCCGGCTCCGACTTGCCACACCGTTTTTGTCTTTGGTGTGAGTTATGAACTAGTGCGTCTTGGATTTTGTCTCTGTAATATAAAGAAGGAAAATTCATAAATTTGGAAACAAAAATGGATCATGAGTGTAAATGCTGCACTTTTACGAAATTTAATTTGATATACCATAGAGAGCAATCATTCATAACTGTTCACGGCAATAAGGTCTCCCGTACTTCTGAACTTTCCACTTCTTACCGCCAGATAAGAAATGCTACATAGATTCTGTTATACTTTCCTCTCTTTCATCGGTGAATCTTGAGTGATGAGTTTCGACATCTAGTGGTTAATTTGGTCAATTAGTGGAGGGCATTAGATGAGTATCCTCTTTCTAAGTGATGAATATTTGGGTAAAATTAAACTTAGATATAATGACTTTCATGACCTCTCTACTCGAACTTACGAGTTTGTTATCGACTAGATCGCCAAGGAAAAGCGTTATTGGTGCGCGTAGGTAAGCGCCTTATTTCGTTACATTGTTCTTGTTTGTCTGATTTGTTCGCGCCCTTCTTTGTGGAATTGTTTGAGCTACCCTTGACCTTATTTGGATGAGCTCTCACAATTTCGTCGAGATTTTTCTCTGCGTCTGTTTCTCTGCGGACTGCTCAGTTATGCCGCCGCGCTCTCCTGCTTAAGGTGAAGGCCATTACATTATCTGCAGTCCGGATTATGTCTTAGCATTGTTCTCCACACAGGAATTGCCGACGAGGTACTTTGGAGATGTTGGTCTGAGTGATGCTCCTACCTTAGTTTGCAGGTGAAGTTTCCTCTTCAGAGCAAAACTAAGCCATGTTTTGTTCAATGTTTTAAATGTTGCTTGTATCAAGGCTGTGTGTAGTTTAACATCACATTCTAAGCTTTTGTAAGGTATGTAATGAATATATTTTTTGAATAACCTTACAATTGAACATGCGAGCAGCAAAGATCGGCTTGAACATGAGACATGAATAGCCTGAAAGTAACCTCTCGTGAAGAGCAAATACGAGTTACTGCTGCGTTAGAACATGTACGCCTGTCGTTTGACAATTTTTTTCCATTTTGAGTTTGGCATTGCTAATAAATTCGGACCACTCAATTTCGCATTGAGCCTGGCTGGGGTTCAGTTCTCGTCAGCATCCTTGATCTCGCGTGATCCGTGAAGTGATTTCAGTTCCGTACTTTCTTCCTCATTGCAGTCGTGAGCCAACACCGTGCGTACCTCAGCTATCCAATCTCATTTCTTCAGTTCGTTTCCACACATCAGTAGTTATGAAAATGCATTTCTCAGCCATATTATCCTGATACTGTGTTCTTTTCATGAAACCAGTCTGAAAGTACTCCTTTGGTATAAAGGTAGAGTCAGTGGGTAACGGTTAGCAACAATAGTTGTAGAATAAGTCAATAAAATTGTGATAGTATGTGGAGCTGATCCAGACCATATTGTGAATTCGATGTAAATTCGAAAAGCGACGAATAGACAACAGAAATGTGACCGTAGCTTGAAATCGATCTTGTATTGGAAGAAAGACACTTATGGTTGTCTTTACATGCTTCTCATTTTTTTCGCTGTTTCCGAAAACTCTAATCTGTTCCATTTCGATCAAATTGAGCTTAGATTTATACGTGGTGCGGTCATTTATGGTTATGGAGTTCATTTGATCTGTCATTTCTTTAAAAGTTTCGTTTTTTTAGTTATAATTACTTTCCTTATTATCTATGAAATAATGTGCACTCTTGAGGGAAAAGTTTGTGGGAGGCCATCTTAAAATTCAAAACATAATCTTACATTACGTAATGGAATCAATGCAATATGTACACTGTTTGTTTTCCATGTTTGAACAATAATGTACAGAGAATTCTCAAATGTGCACATTCTACTTAAACATTGCAAAACGGAAGGATTCATTCACGGCAATTTGTTTCAAGACTCTCGAGGAAACGACTAAAGACAGATGTGTTTTATGTTGTTTCTAATCGCTTCAAGCTTTGAAAGTGTTTTCTCAGTTCAGTCTTCTGCTCATAAAATGAGTAAAATCAATGATGGACATTGGGATTCTGTCTTGGCTCTGGAACTTTTTCAAAAGCAGCCCATTTGAAAGCGAGAAACGTTTATTTCAGAGATGGATTATCCTTAATTTTTTAATTAGCGACAATGAGTGTACACCGATGAGATAAAAAGCATGAAAAGTAACTCAGAAGTTACGTATAGTTTGCACGCTCTTCTCTTACACGGAAGAAAAAAAAAATTTGTACTCTTTGAAATAATTTATTTAAAATATTTATAACAAATAAAAAATTTAATTCATTCAAGTACTACGTACGAGTACACAATCACTAAAAACACGATACAGAGAAAACCAAGGAAGCTTTCAGCCAAACTAAAAAATGCACTTTTTATAAAAAAGGACTAAATAAATTTTCAGACAAAATGATTTTTGAAATCTACCATTTCTAAAGTTACGTTTAATGTTCGTAATGATAGGTCGTCATCACAAAATGTAAAAACTCTTCAAATTTTAAAAAGCTATAAGTTTTGAAATAAAAGACTGACTGAGAATAATGTCAGTGTCCTTGAAAGCCTGGTGCCTAGATTTAATCCTAACCGAGAATTTTCGATTTCGTTTGATTTTTCAAATAAGATTGTGAGCTCCAGAAAATGTGTCAACGCTGTAGAAGATATGTGTGTAAAAATGAGAGGAATAAGATGCCAACTAAAATCAGCAAAGCATTGGCTTAATATCACAGAACAATAATAATTGTAGTGCAAGTGAACAATGGTTGTGACACAAAATATTAAATTATGATTAGGTTATTTCCGGTGTACGAATACTTCCTAACTACTTAAAAAAGTATGAATTCCAAGTTTCTTATTTTCTGCACATTTTGGTTTTTTATGTGCGTGTTGAAGAATAATCGTATGTTTTATGAATAATTATTCTTATATATTAAAACCACGACGAATTAAAATTTCACGGTGCACGGGTATTTCTTCTGTTACGTATTCCAATTTCACTATTAATACTTATTTGTTTTTTGTATCAAGCATGACAAAACAATGTAGCTTAAATTTGTCACAACTTTTAAACAATGTAGGCCTTAGGAGCAGTAGTTTCTATAATATAAAGGCGTGTTGGATGTCAGTTATCCTCTCATCGCCTTTACATTGCGTCATGTCGGCGCTGTTGCGTTTCTCGAGTAGCGTGAGCAAGTTTTGAGATGAACACGAATGCTAATGCTATCTCAAAAACGATGATTGCGAATATCAAGAAAAGTTTTGGTTTCTTGTGATAACCTCTTCAACTAACTTATTTATAGCTTAATTACAAATAATTCTATAATTCGTGTTTCAAGTCTATAATTCACGTAGGGAAAACAACCAATCGAAGCCATTTTAGATGAAGAACAATGCCATTTTTTTACGTTAGCTGCTCCTGCTGGACCTTCTTTTAGTCAGGATTAAGATGTGAGTTGCCGAACAGAGCCGACTGAAGCCGCGTTGCGCTACAACGGCGCTGTGAGCGTGAGCTGAGAAAGGCCTCTGACTTCACCTGCCCTCCAGAGGTGACGGTGATCGCACGGCCGCCTTACGCGTCGTGAGGGGGTGGCCTGCCACTCCCCTCCTCCTGCCTGGCTATGTGCCGCTTTCCGCAGTGACAGCCAAGCATTGATATGATACTCCTAAAGAATGCCTGCTCCGGTTTTTCATTGAATAGCTTTCCTGTTGGGGATGAATTTGAAACCATTTGGAACAATTGTTTAGATTGCTCATAGGAATTTATGCGTAGATTTATCCCAAAACAGCATAATAATGATATAAAAATAGATAATTCAAGCTCCGGTAAATTTGAAGAATGCCCAGTAAACGCGGAGACAAGGAGCGAGAACACATGGAGCTGTGTAGCCGCGCGGGTGCCTGCAGAGCAGCGACGGGCCCGCATGACAGTGACGACGTAAACAATGACCTGCCGTGAACGTGGCTTGTTTCCAATTTCTGGGTCACCTGCAGATTGTTGGCACTCGAGAGTTCGTGTGTGGTAAATCCTTTGAAGAATTACCTCATGTTATGTGCATTTTTATTAGTTTTGCAATGCGTTAGGGTTGAATTTTTTGTGCTTTAAGCTATGAACAGCAAAAGGAATATTCTGCTGCTTTAACTTTTTCCTGAATTGTGCTAATCTTAACATAAGAGCAGAGCTTACTCTCTCTATTCTCCCTGATTGGTGTTTTTTCTTAAAGTAACATTACTATCAGCAGCCAAGACTTCTCTATAAGTTGTTATATTGAAGCTTGATGGCGCGAAAAAGGTTTTTTCACTGAATTGTGCTCAAAACTAAGGTTTGATTTTTACTCAAAAGACTGGACTATCACTTATTCTCTGGTTAATGAGCATCAGGAAGCTTCTAGTTAGGTATTTTTGCTTTAAGCGAAAAATATTTAATAATTTCTTCGTGCACCCAAACAATGTTCACTGAGTGTTAGTGTTTATTTCGTCTTAGCACGAGAAGTTAGAGATCGATCGTGACATCATATTCAAGTTTTCTGTTAGCATCAAGATTGAAAGAATCTGGAAATTTGCCGTTTCTCACCGCATAAAATTGCATCCCCTCTTTCGATGCATTGAGACCACCTGTCCTTGACATCAGCTCGTTTAGAGGATGACGCAGATTATCTGCCTCAAATTCGCCTCTGCAATCAAGGCATGACTCTGCTCGATTACCAACCAGGTTTTCGCCTTTGAATCACCGTACAGAAGCGAGGCTTATTTTCTGAAGATAAATGCCAACCGTGCTGCCGTAGCCCCGTGGAGGTGTTATCGCCTCATATTTCATGACTAGGAGCACACCTTGACTTTTCTAGGGAATGAGTCAATAGCATTTTGTTCTTCTTTTGATTTAGATTTACGTTCGCCCGTTCATGTAATTGTGGAGGTACTTTGTACTGGATTTCCCGTTTTGAGCTCTAATAGGTCAAAAGTCGCACGATTAAATGACTCCGAAATATCTTTCCGCTTTTTTGTTTGTCATTAGACTGAGGTTACAGAGCCAGCAAATTTATTGCGCACATTTCTGGAGTATCTTCTCGCTTTTAGACGCTAATTGCAATATTTGCTTCAATGATTCTAAGTATGGATATTACTCCTGAGTCATGACTTATGCATCGTTTAACCATTCAACTATTGAGGTTCGAGCAGCATCATCATTTTGCAGTAAAGCAGAGAGCTCTAAGAAACGAGTGCAAATATTGGAGAAAAATGCTCGCGTATCCGTAAACAAATTTTCTTTTTAGCATTAACCATGAAACGTGTAGAGAAATTTCTGAATTTTGTTTTCTCTAGTTTTCTTGGCAATCAGGTTCTGTTGGGTCCCGACGAGAGTAGTGTAATTTCTGGCATATGCTCACGCGACCTGGTTCACCTTCAGCTGTTGAACCTTGAGTTTGGCTACTAGAGAAATTTCTAATATTGTATGAAACATAACTTGTTCCCCATCTCTGTCTTATATCTAATCTTTCTATCTATTCGCAATTTTATAGGTCTTAAAGCAAGGAATTATAACAACATTTAAATAAATGAATTCATGCCTCACCTGATGCTATTACTGATCTGGTAACGGTGCGATAGAATAACTTAGCAGCCCATCATCTCAGGATGACATTGATGAGAGGCATTATAGTCGCATTGCACATTTCATTGCATTCATACCTTTTTTGAGCGCTTAGTAACCAATGTAGAACCTCTGTTAAGAATGGCGAGTTTAAAATCGTATGAAGCTGCCTCTCACACTGTCCCTGCATGGTGCATGATAGGCATTCTTTGTAGCTCCGGGCTAGTTCTTCAGAAAAATTTGTGATACAAAGAGGAGTGGTGCGATCTATTGCTTCCATAATGGATATTCTCGGCTCTTTGCCTATTGCACTAGGGTATCGATAGTGTAGGAGAGGCTCATTCACAATGGATGTGCGTGTAATTTTTGGATTCTCACCAAATTGTATTTAGTGTTTCTTAGGAGCATGCACACTTTTATTATTTGTATTAACTTGAAAATAGTTTATTTAACTATTAACCCCTTCTCAATTTTAGTATTCATCACTCACCATTCTGAAGCCGATAATTTTTTCAATCGTCGGCTAATTACAGACAAGAATGTAAATTCGTGCTCTGGAGCTTGCAGGTAAGTAAACCAGTGCGCCATGCGTCCTCTGTTCCAGTTTGCTTTGAGCTTTGATAATATTCTGCGTTGGCCTCATGCTCCCAAATCTTTCTTGTCTTAATTGGTTTTTGCCCTGATCAGAAATGCGGCGTCATGGTGCTCACATCAGTCCCGTTCGTGCAACCGCAGTGCTAAATTTCTGCAGCATTCCTTGAGACTTCATTCTTAGTTTTACGTGCACCGTAGAATGCGCTACACTTTTTACGCGATTCGTGTTGGATGTGTTAATATTTTTGGGACTTAAAAATTTTTTTCACCTTTTGAACAAAGGTAGATTTAAGTTTTCTCCTGTATGTATAATATTTCACGGTTGCAGTTATCAGAGTTTACAAACCGTGACTACTAGTCTAAAAATAAGATATTGAATTTCTGTCTTACCTCTGTTAGTTTTGAATAAGTTCGGGTAGAAGGATAATGTAATGCGTTTTATCCTACAAAAATTATTTTCAATTTTGTCGACAAATTCAGGTCACATGAAATGTTTGTTTATTTTACGCTTTTTCTACCATAATTTTTCAAAATTAAATTAATTACTATTCTGTGTGTATGGATTTAGATAACTGTAGGAAAATACTTGTGACAGTGTTGTAGGAATATCATAACAGTCTTAGGAAGGAGCATCAGTGGCGTACGTACGCATCTACTCACGCAGCCTCCGGCAGTCTCAAAAGAAGGATATTTCAATTTTAAGCTATTCACAGCCCACGAGCGTGTTGAAGCATGCCGTAACTGCACAGCCGCCTGGAACGATGAAAGCAGGGCTGCTGTGGTGGAGCTGGAGGGCGGCTGGCCCCACCATCACACTGATTCCAGGCTGCCAGTTTAGCTCAAGCAGCGCTGGAGAAAAGTGTGTGTAGTGTCCGCTGTGCAGGACTTGGAAGTGGGGGCTCGTGCGTCCAGTACTGCTGCTTACGGGATACGGACCTAGTTCATTTTTCTGTTACGTGCTCTATTTCAGTTTTTACGTTCTCTTCGCAGGAAGCATGTCAAGAAAGAGACGCCTTGTGTCGGCTGATCTGTACAATTGTTTGGCGTACGATAATTGTTTTCCTTTTCTCGTGTTTCCAGTTTATTCATACACTCATTATTAATCTCGAAGTGTTTTGTGTAGTGATGTAGTTTTAATACAATGTTCACTTGGCATGGAAACTTTTAAAATTCATTCCACAACTGTTCAGCGTGAGCAACAAAAAAACTGTAGTCAAATTTTTCGCACCTGTTACCCTCTCTGGGTGTCAGACGTTTCTCGATGATTTTAGCTCATAGAACATGCAAATTTTTGCAGCCTTCCCTCGCTTATCGCTGCTGCTAGGTGCCAGGATCACGCGTGACAAACGAAAATTTGTGAAGTAGCGACACCTTACCTATTTTATTCATTAGTTTTATTTTAAACCTTAACGAATGTTCCTTCCACTAATACAAACACATCTTTTACTGTATCACCCTCTCCTACACTTTCATAAACAGTTTAGCATGGTGTTTATCAAAAGACTATCAGAACAGTACGCACAACATTCTTAATGATGAATCCTTTTTAATTCCACGTAGATCCCGTTCAATTGTTGCAATGTTCTTTTTGTTTTAATGAATTTTTATATATATATATGGTTTTTAAATTTATTGTTTTACTGTTTATTCTTTAGCTGGAAAAATGTTCATTTTATTACTAAAATTATAAAAATAGCAGAAATTAAAATATTTCTATGTACTGCTACAACCCATAGTATTACAGGACATCTGTACCACAAAATACGTGTAGATAATGAAACCGCGATGTGGCGAGGGACGAGTGTACTTTCTCAAAGTTGTCACAAGCTTATTATTCATCTAAGTGGTAGCTTTGATGTATTTGATATTATTTCCGCTTCTCTGCGACTATGCTATGGAATAAACTATGCATAAAAATTGCCAATTCACGGTTATTTCTCGCAAGCTAAGATTGAGATTTGTGGGATTTTTCGGCGTTTCTTATCTCTGTTCGACTGGATTTTGAAATATATTTAGTACTTTAAGTAATGTGTAGTTTTTTGCAGCTCAAAACTGCTGTTTCAATTCGTATTTTCAGTTTACTTTAAATGTTTTTCATTTAAATGATACATAAGGCTCCGCACAATTGCTCACTAAACCCTTGTGTCGTACTAGAGCAAGACCATCTCCGTCTTCTCAGGCAAGCCTCGATTCTCTATTATTTGATTAACAGTGACATCGACGTTCACTGCGGTATCCTTCCCTGATTAGAAGAGACCAAGATTGTAAAGCTAACACGTGACTGTGAGTGTAGATTGTAGCACACTGAGGTCAGTTTTTGTAATGCAATGAAACCCTTGAGTTATAAATACTCCTTACTTATGAACATCCCGAGTTATGAAAATAATGAGTCATGAAGTTCCTCAAATTTCCATTGAAGTAATTCGGTTTCTTCATTACTCCAACAGTAGTTCGGTTTATAAATTGTGAATATTAACGAAAACACAACGACTATTGATTCTAATTTGAAATGAAAAAACAGAAACTATAATCGGAAACCATAGAAAACTGTAAAATCTTCAATTACCTATCCAAGGTATGAAAGCAAAGGAAATGGTGAAAACTTGCATTGAGATCAAGACTATTTAGAAATGTTCAAAAATTTATCATTTTACTTGAAGTGGAAGTACTTGAAGCAATTCGCATTTTAACACTAACAAATACCAATCTACCTCTAGAGCAGGGTTCCTCTCAGAACTTGGAACCCTACAGTATTTCGACCGATGGGCATGCACCCTATTTGAAAAAAAATAAATATTCAGTGATATATATACTTAAATACAAATTAATCACAAATTAACACGGGGGAAAAATATGCGAGGGTCCGAGCTGAGAGTTAATTAGGTAGGCATGTTTTTGTTGAAATAGAATGTCTTATCTTCAGGGCCGCCTTTTTCCGATTTACTGCTGTCCTGTTTTTCAGCACCTACTACTTTCATCTTCAATTATTTTGTATCATAAACTTCGTTCTCAACTTACTGTTTCTGTGCCTCTTCTGCATAGATTCCGCATTCCCTTATCTCCATACTAAATGGGGCGGCCTTCCTCCTTCCTCTCTTTGGAGCGCATTTTTTTGCGGTTAGGGAGGCTTAAACTAACATCTAATCTAATCTAACAAATAAATATATTTTTCCTTTCTTTGTTAACGTTAAATGACCCCTTCTGATGAGCAAATGTACCCCTAGGGGTACATGTCCCCAGGTTGGGAGCCCCTGCTGTAGAGAAATGAGCTTCTTCCTGCGATAAGATGCAGCAAAAGTTCATAACGTGTAGTTCTATTGTATTGCTGAGTTTCATGCCGTATTGGAACCAGAAGCACAACAAAAAATATTGATTTGAACGCTATATTTCTCGTTTGGAAAACGTTGACAGGTGTTAAGACTAGTATAGTTAAAAATTAGTTCACTTTTGCCGATTACTTGAATGTGACTACATTGCTAAGTTTACCTGGTTCGTTGAGATTTTTGAAAATCATTGTTCGTAAGACTGCTTCAAATGCCGAATCCATTCCAGTTTTTCCCGCTTAGACAGCGTGAAAGGTCTCGAAGTTAAAATGAGATTACACGGGATGTGTCAACGCCTCGTGAATGTGCTGAACGTGTTTTACTGAACGTAACTTAACACTCTTACCATTATTACTTCCACACTTGAAAGCATTGTCGAAATTCCGTGGCGTGATTCAAGACGTTAGAAACTACTGCAGGGTTGTCAATAAGCTATACTTTGGCTTTCTACACGAATTATTGACAAGTGTTTGTTATGGCAATGCGGTCGCCAACGTTTGCTGGTGAATTATAACTCTGCTCCAGCTGCAAGTTTCGAACATCACGTACTGTACCAAAGTGCATGCTGTTGCAGCTCGGTCACATGTCCATTGAGTGTCGAATGTTCAAGAATTCCAGCGTTCCGATGACCCTGCTGAGGGACAGAATTTCCGAGTGTAGGCATGCTCGGCATTGTGGCCGGTTTAAGAGATTTGAAACCGATCGTTTAATGAATTAATATTTATTACTATAAACATTTAGCGACTTGGTAGATTTACAAGTTTTACGCCTTCCAGTTAGTTTTGTTATGTTAATGAATAATTTGTTATCAGATACTGTGTGATACAGAAGTGATCAATGTGAGAGCGAAAAACTATTGAAAACGTTTTATTTATCTTTACGATACCGTATACCATTTAGAGTGCGTACCTCCTGGTAAAGTGCGTGTGCTAATAGTGCGTGCGTGTTGCTCGGCAACCAGCCCAGGCATTTATTTAGAGCTGCTGCTTCCCCGAAGCGGTGTTGGTTTACCGTTGTGTGATCACCCTCCTGAGACCGGTTTGACCGAGGCGCAGCTGCTTCTTCTCTCGGAAGTAAAAGTCTCATCCGATTAGCGCTCCTTGAAATTAATCTCCGCTTAATTATCTCATTTGCTCAGGCGTCATAACAATTGTGGTCAGCCCCTAATGTGAATTCCGAACTCTATTTCTTACCTTTGATCGTCTCTAAGCCTGCTTGGTAGTCCATGTACGTGTGCGGAAATTTTTACTTCTTCCTCCAATTAACTGTTATTTTGTTGCTTTTATCCTATTTGCATTCAATTAATGAATACCAGTAAATTTGCTGTAAAAAATCTAATTAAAAAATTTAAAATATAATATGTAAAAAATATAATATAAATAAAATATAAGATATATCAAATATGATTTTCCCACAATCTTTGTAAACGCAACACGCATACTTAGACTGAATCAATATGCTTGGCGTGAAACCATCGTTTCATTGCTAAATCTATCACTATGCCTTAATTAATGTTTTACGCTACAGACAAAATTTTATAAATACGTTTTCCAAGTTGAGAAACGTATTTCAGACACATAAAATAACTTTACTGACTCCGTCTACGAAGGGTTGAGTAGTTATTTTTACTAGACAGGTACAGGAGTAGTCAGCAGTGGGCAGGTGGGTACAGGTTGACTGCAGGGTGGCAGAAGTAAAAAGTGGTCGAGGTTATAGTAAATGCTCGGAGGGGCTAGGTCACTGGTTCCTGAACTCTGCGTTCCGCTGACATTTATGTAGCACTCCGCGTACTCAGTACTCTTATACGTTCTCCCAGTACTCTTGTACTTTCTAGGGACAAGAACTCAATATCCTGAAAGTTTTCCCCCCAAATTGCATCATAAGACGGGTAAAAATGTATATCTTCTGCCATGAAAAGATGATGATGTCTAAGTATGCAAACAAGTTTAAATTTCGTAAAAATGTGCACGAATGGCACTTACGTGGTGCTCGTAAAAATGACGTATTGTAGTTTCACACTCCTTTTTATCAAAACCGACTGTCATCTACCCTGCTACCTGTATAGGTGGCATCACCCAACCAAACTGGGTCGCCCCCGATTTCCGCACCACATACGCGACAGCTCACCTCACTGTTCCGTTGCGCGGCCGCTCGCGCAATTCGCCGGCTTTACCAGCGCCCTCACGCGAAAGTTGAACTCTGAGCTCCGCCCTCTATTACTCTCTTCAGTAGTGCGCGGAAGTCATTTCACATTGTTCTTCGTAACAAGCATTGCATTGTTTGCTGACCGCGCTTGTTGCTGTAGGTTGATATATATACACCTAATTCCTCGGAATGTGCGAGGTTCCTATCCTATTTCTAAAGAGGAATAAATATTCCTAATGATTTTGAGGCACACAATCCCTCTATGAACAAGACAAAATGTAATGTTGTACTAATCGCATTTTGTGCCTTGTGATAAAATTGTGCTAAAAACTTGCTGTGAGGTGCAGTAAGATTCGGCTTTGAGATTCGATATTTGACTCGTACTGAAGTGAAGAAAGAGAAAATTAATATCCATCAGGCGATCTGGTAGCCGGGATAAAATTATTGACTTCGAGTTTGCTTTAAATCAACAGCAGAAGGTACCAGAAATTTCACAGAATGTGTTCAGTGTATGGGATCCGTGTTGTAGATTACTAATATGCTCTTATGATATAATTGGCTGGAAATTTGATCTTGAAATCTTAGTTTCATCTAAAGTATTCGTTTAATATCAACTGAACTAAACTATGATCCGACTTTGTTGAGTAATTCGTGAGCTTAAAAGTAATTGACAGTGGAAATGCATATTCTTCGTGTTTGCTCCTAAGTTTTTAGGATTATTTCTAAATTTGGTTTGTAATTTCAGTTGATTGATCTTTTTTGTCGATGGATTAGAACAATATTGAACACTTTAGAACTTTACATAAGATAGAAACTAAACTTCTATGCAATTTCTGATAATTTAGTCTCTTCGTGATACCTGTGAGGGTTAGGTTCGATTTAACACGTTGACTCCGAAGTGGTACATATGTGTACCACTAGGTAAATTGCTCATTTACGTACCGAATATGCAAATAACATTTAAACTATTGTGCTACCTTTTCCGAAATGAATTTTAGAGTAAAAGGTAACACGTTATGGTTCAAGTGTATTCTTTACACTTTTCAAAAAGGTTAAAAATGTATTAGAGTAGAAAAGCCGGTTTTTCAAAACGACCTCTAGCCTAACCAAACTGACCGTAAGCAACCACTCAATCGGAGTCAACGTGTTAAAATCGTTATCCATGATTCGCATGGTTAACGTTATTGTCGCTACTTCACTGCATGAAATGAAACACTTTAATCTTAGAATGTTGTTTAGGTTGGCTTGTTCCAGCATTTGAGTTCGGAAACGCCAGTTTAAACATTTGTGGAGCGCATGATAAGTGAGTTGAAACCAGCATAGTACGTCCAGCCATATTCAGGTCGTCTGATATCAAAGGTTACGGTCTAGTTTCCCCAACGAAGTCATGCAAGAACTCTCCACGGCTGTAGGAAGCGAGCGAATATTGCTTGGCTGACGCAGGTTTCTGAAAAAAAATTCTTTCTGAACAAAAATTTTTTCTGAACAAAAATTCTAACTGTTGTGTTTCAGTTTACTCCGCAGGGTAACCAGATTCTGAGTCTTTGTAAAGTTAAAATTTTAATAGAAAGAGGAAATTGTTTTCAATTTTGCTTCAAAATTAGGCCAGTATAGTAATTCTGGGTTATCAGGGGATAAAGATCTGCATTTGCAGCAAAACGGCTACAACCCAACAATTTAAACTTCATGTAGTTTTATTTTTTGGATACATAGGATTCCCAATTTTCATTTGAGGCCGTTTCCTCTCCGTGATTCAGTTTGCCGTACGGAACTAGCACTCCTCTGTGACAGTGTAAGACACTCGGATCGTAAGTTACAACGCTTGTTACCCGAGTTTGCTGTGAGTTAAATAGTTATAGTATAGTTGTGTCATTACAATTTCCTTTTCCTCTTCGATGCCTCTCTTGTGTTTATTCTTCTCACTGCTTCTTATAGTTTTATTGACGAGCTGGCGTCTTTTCGCCTTGGCGGACGCGGTTTGAAAGTCTTTGTAAATAACACGTTTCTGAATCACCTCGTCACCGTGTGTACACATATTTTTGTTTTACCTATTCGTTGGTCGAAGTACGATACTTTTGCAAACAGTCTCTCTAACACTGAATCAACTCGGCTGTAAACGAGAGTGTGAGAAAAGTCACCACCGTGAACTGTTCTGACGCGGTTTCATTATGGATGGAAACGAACGGTTCCTTTTCAGGGGCAGCAAAGTAGTTCGACTAGGGCACCCGATGGATGTTATTTAGTTGGTCTTTGAGAGATCAATATACGGCATTGTACACTTTCAGCAGGGTCAGCGAGAATATAATCTCGTATTTTCGGGAACCCTTTTCTTGTTGAAAAATTAAAAAATATACGAGTTTAGGTAATGATCGTAATTATTATCCTTTCGTTTTTAGATTGTCGGATTTCCTGCCCTTGTTTGATGAGAATCCCTTGCCTTGGCATCCCAGATTTCGCACGATGTTTTGTTTTCAAACGTGGACACAAACCTACGTCATGTGAAAACTTGTTCTGCCGACAACAACTATTTCTATAGAGTAAAATGTACGTTATTGGTTATGTCCTTCATATGTCGAACAGTTTTTATACATGGCAAATGCTAAAAAGCTCCATCAGCTGTAGAAAAAGTAAAAAAGTCATTTCATAACCACTCGAAAAGCTTGCAGGTTTAGATAATGAAACTCTTCATCGCTCAGCTACCTTGACTGAATTTACTATTGGTAAGAAAACACAGCAAGACCTGAGACCACAATGATGCACGGAACATTTTACACTTTGAACGTATATGCATTCATGTCCAGTTCTGGAAGCGACCACACTAGAGAGGTATCTAAGTTTTGGCTACTTCTTCCCAGGTTTGACGCCAGTCTGATCTGTTTTCAGTGCCCGAAAATGATATGTTGCTGAGACTACTGTAGCTTGAGCATTTACAGTGTGCATGTGCTCATTATTATGAAGTGCAATGTATTGTGAAAACTCAGAGAAATTATAGTAATGCATTGCTTCCTTCTGCTATCTCATTTCTCTTGGTTTCTCTAAGGAGACTCCGAGCTCATTCTGTTGTGAAAGAGAAGAGACCACATGGATTTTCTCCACTCCATTACCGATATCGCATCGACTTAATCGCAACAACACAGTCAGTTTCATCATTTCATTGGTTAGCCCTGCAGCTAAATCTAACCACAAACGGTGTGAAAAATAGTAAATTATTCTCGTACACGTTCTTGCACCTATTCGTGCATTATTTTTGCCTTGTGAGAAGCACGTTTTATGTTCATTTGTAGAAAAATTCTTCGTTCTTAGTTCTTCGTCAGAATGATTTGTTTTGTGTGGGGAAATTCTCACGGGATTGTTAGCATCTTACAACAGGCCCGCGAACCTGGCACGTGTTAATGGTACGAAAAATTTGCGAAATGAAGCGAAAAAATCTAAGTTTCTTGATCTCTTAATTTTTGTTTATTTCTTTCTCTTTTAATTTTATTACTTCCTACCGTTGGTTTGTGTTTCATTTTCCTTTATTTCTGTTCTCGCTTCAAAATGTCGTTTGAGTCATTTAATGGCCTTTCATATTATTTAGCAGGATAGCTACTTTTTACCTCGATAGCTACTTCACTTTTCGCTTTCTTGAGGTGTTACCGTGCAATATATCTCAACAATGATAACTGGAAATATGCCTACATAGTTTAACGTTAGACACTGAAACATCAATTTTTTTTAAATTTTAGCGGTGATAGCAAAACAGTCCTTAACAATTTGACTGCAATATGCTTAACTGAAGCTCAATATTCAAGTCAAAATTAAAGTCAAGTTTAGTCATCAATTTTGAAAATAACTAACATCAAATGAATCGTGCATTTATTAAGCTTTAATAAATATTAATGATAATTGAATTCGTGGCTACTGGTCGGTCAGTAGCATGACGAAAACCTCCTCCGTGACCACCGGCGGCTCCCGTTGCGATCAAATTGTTCATCTTGCAGCAAGTAACCAGGAAAATTACGAGTACGCTGTCGAGTTGTTCTCTGAGGCCAGCTGACTTTCCAGGGAATGAATAGCCTTCTGGACGTTATTTCTTTGCTTCAAATTCATTCGGTCTTCTTTCGAATTGAAGATCAAGAATTTAAATTTCTACTGATGAATACTTAGCTGTTTGTCACAATCGACGGTCTCTGGTGCTTAATCCACAAGTCCAGGGGGAAGACGGGCGGCCGCTGCTGCTCTGTCGCTTATAGGCGCGCTGAGAAGTGTGAGAAGTGTGGCTCAATCTTCCAGCCCAATGAAGTCACTCCTACTCTTCCCTAAGTATTATTTAGGAGAAACGCGTGAGTTTCAGACAATTTTATTTTGGTTAATGTAGCAATACTGTACCGCATATGAAACGCAATCTGTAATATCTTACGTATTTTTGTGGCCATCCTTTTATTCTGAAACAAACAAGATTTATAGGAAGACCTTTTTCCCCATGAAGGCTGCTGAAACTCTACTGTAAAATACGTCTTCCGATGGTTTTTGAAGGTAAAGTTTCAGACGAGTGAACTCGACGACTGGGGGAAATTGGGTGGTATCGTGCACCCTCGTGTCTTCTGAATGAGAGTTTCTTGTAATCTATCTTTGTTCTTGAGTTACCAGAACGCAGGAACAATAAGGAGCGAATTCATCAGCCTTGCATCAGTCACCCGGAGTTAACGAATTTTGTTCCCTCAGGGGATATAACTATTGTATCTACGGGAATTAACACTCCTAGGGGGAAAATGTGAACTTCCAAGCTGAGAGTTAGGTAGGCCATCTTTTTGTTGTAATTGAATATTTTGTGGTATGTTAAGGACCATATTTTTTCGGTTCACAGCTGTCCTGTTTTCTTCGTGACACCTACCTCTTTCTTTTTCAACTTTTATCTTGTTTCATGAACTTCTTTCTCAGCTTACTGTTTCTGTGCCCTTTGTGCGAAAATTCCGCGTTCCTTTAAGTCCATGCTAGATGGTGCTTCCTTCCTTCCTCTCTTTGGAACGCCTTTGTTGAAGTAAGGGAGGCGTGAACTAACATCTAATCTGATCTAATCTTACGAATTTGGTTAGCGCTCTGAGGTTAACTCACCCCAGTACAAAAAATGTTACTAGTACTAGCACATCAAATATAGTGAACTGCTGATTCAGCATATATCAACAATTTCAGTTAAACAGTTCGAATGGCTTGGTGGCTTATATATCTTAAGGAAAAATGATAAAGCAGAAAACGTCCGTGATGATTGGAGAAAATTGCTGGAACCTAAGCACTCACGTGAGGTTGGGGGTGGCAAAACACCCCAGTGACTATCGCAGGGTTAAGCGCTGAGGAGCTCTCAAGCGCAAAAGTTACAAAGGCAGCGCGCGCGCTGTGTACACTTTCGAGAAGTTCTGTTAGGTCACTCCGGCGGCGGCGGAGAGGCTCACCGCGCATCGACAATTTAGACGAGCGGTATCTCTTGGTCACGCAGTCTCTCGTCCCGCTATGATCTCTTCAGTTGTGAGATTAAGCACGAGCTCCTTCACGCTTGCTAGGTCCATGACCGGAACACAACGCTACTCAGCTCATGATCATAATTCTATGATTTTTTAACGAAATTCGATAATACAATGTAAGCTCATTAACTATTTTTCCAGTTATGAAAGGAAATTTTTGTCGGGTAAGCATCACTGTAGTAACTACATGCTGTACGTAACAAATTTATTGGTTCATACTGCATTTAAGAATGAGCGCTTATGTGTATCTTAATAATGCTCGACAGATTCTACCTCAGGAATCAGTAAAAAATTGTGGAATTCCGAATTTTTGTACCTGTAATATTTGTCCAGCTTGAGAAAACTTCCAATAGAAGTGAATTCATCAGAGAAAAGTGTGATTCAAGCGTGAAGTTTCTCTAAGGCAAAAGAGAACTTTTTCGCATCTAGTGCATTTAAAGTGAGTTAATACTCTCTCAAGATCAAAGCCTCGAAGACTTGTCTTGTTTAGTGGTAAAAGTAGCTTGTGACAATGATGGAGCTGTTGCTCCCGCCCCCTCCCGAGTACTGCCCTCCTTGGATGATGCCGCCCCCCATGCCCGCTATGTACGGGAGCCTCACTTACTTGCCCCCGCCGCCACCCTACACCGCCGTCAAACCCTGCCTTTCCCAACAGGTAAGAGAGGTTCCTTTTTTGCAGTAGACTAGTGTCAGTCATGGTTTCCTTTCTCAAGTTTTTGCTAGCAAACTTTTACATGAACTTAAGTTCTGCGTTTCGAAATAATGTGAAGAACACATTCACGTCCTGGTGTATTGAGCGACAGTGTCATCGATGCAGTGTCGATGATGGGACGTCCTGAATGTGCGGAACACGATGGGGAAAATGCATGGGGTGATGGTGTGAGTTGCCTGTGCGTGTCATAGTGTGTATTTCGTTGTGAATGTCGCGATGTTCGTACAATCTAGTTCAAAAATTTTGAAAAATGCGTGTTTTTTCGCTTTTCAAATGTGTAATGTGTCCTGACTAACATGCTAACGACGCATAAAGTAACTCTTATTTTACATGTTCGGAAGTTGTGTGTTAACAGAGCTGAGAATATCTATCGAATTTGAAGCCACGATCTTTACGGTAAAGGTGACATATATCTGAAGTTGCGAAAGAAACAACGAGAAAATTTATAATTTTTCAAGTTTTGCCTGCCTTCACGTAGATGTAATTTGAATTAATATCACGATTTTTCCTTGGGGGCTTAAAGGGATCTACGTTACCTTATATTTTATAAACGTCTTACAAAGATGGTGGCTCTCATGAACCTGGAAATCCATCAACGCTGGAAAGAATCACCTTCCAAGTGCGAATTTTAACAAAGCTGTACTGTCGGGTTGAAAATCGAGCACTGGTTGTTACAAATTATTTTGATTTTTTACATGTAGTAATTGGGAATCTAATTCTTTATACCAGGCATTGAATAGTTACAACCATATTTAATGCAATTGCCCTCTTCGATTTTGTTAAAAGCCAGAGGAATGAAGACTTGTGGAGTACATTGAATGAAGAGCGCGTTATTGGTTTTGATCATTTTGTATTCGGAGCATCTTTAGAGCAACTGATATAAGCATCAGAACAGTACAGAACATAATTACCCACTGAAAACCGAATTGCAAAGTCAGTGTATCTTTTGGTGAGAGTGGACGTCAAAATAATTTTACTGTGAGAAACCGACGTTCTTTAAAAGGGTTAGTAAAGAAAAACCGAAATTCACTGTCACTGCCAATATCTACCGAGTTTTGAGTGTTCTACATACAATGATTCTCACGATGATTGTACATGTGCTGTCTGAAACTAATCTATATATGCACTTGCATTTCAATCAAGAAACCGTTTATGTCCGCAGCATAGCAGTGCAAGAGAGCACAAAAGTTTGTAGCTTGCCAGGAAACATTGAGACAAGACTGTCAGGGATAGGAATTAATTCTTATATGGTACGATGAGTAAATGATCATACTTGAACGATGGGAATGTTACGTGTTGAGAAAAATCATCACTGAGCAAGTATTGGAGTGCTTTACTGGGATGGACTTGAATCTGTGACTCGTTGCAGTAACAGACTGATTATTGTGACAGAACTATTTGTACGTCCTTAACAACCATGTTTACCCTCTAATGGAGTTTTACTTGTTATGTTAACAGAATGTTTCAGGAATGACAATGAACTCATTCACAGGATCAATATTGTCCTGCGTACCTCGTCGCATTTTTCTCAACGTTGTGTATTTTAAGAGAGAGATTATTAGATTGTGGCCAATATCAAATCTGCCAAGAATTCAGACACTGGTGTTACCAATGCCATATGATGTAAGCTATTCTTACTAAATGTGGATTAATCAATGGGAAATTTTGTGCCATGCACATTTTTTTGCCCGTACAGTGTACTAGAAACATCGCTCACAGCTCGACTTAATTTTCAACTGCAGAGTTCGCTCAATGATTTTATTCAATCTGAGTTTCTTTGCCCATTGACCGAGGTCCATGAAATGCCTTTATTGTTTGATGACTACCTTCACATACACATTCGTAATATGGTACATCTTGTTTCCAACTAAAAATGCTCAATTTTCACAATGTTGTAGCGCTTGCTCGACTGCTTCCGAGTTCCATTCAATAGCTGCTTGTTTCTATTCTTCCTTGTCCCCGTATTCATAATTATCTTCTTTACATCGTGTTTTTAGTGGCGAATTTATTTTGTATGCTTTCCTGCCCCACATTGCGCATATTTTTACATGTAGTGAACAAAAGCCAGATAAAAATTCAGGTGTGTTTCTCATAAGTATATGAACATGCATGACTGCCTAATGTCACCCATGAAACTTTCCAGTTTTCTCTTGCTTTATCTATCGAGTATTCTTCATTTTTTCTATACATGTTTCTACGGCTCTTTGGATTTTGTTGTTGATTTCATCTTAGAAATATAAGCAAAGGATTCAAAACATACAAATCCATAGTAAGTGGAGGGTATGAAAATCTGAACAATAATTTAGCCCTTCAATGCATGTGATTGGAGTTTAAACTTTATGAATGGCTCGTATGTAATCCATGAGGGGTGTAATGCTCAATTTTCTATGCAATCTACCCAGAGTATCTACACACTTCTTGACAATGATGGATTAGACTCTGAAGCGAGAAATATTCGTTTTTTAATCTCACATCACAGCGACAATAACGTGCATTGAGTGGACACACTTGCGTCATTATCTCTACGCATTAACATCGTCATGATTTTTTCGCAATGATTAAGAAGATTGCGGCATACCGGCAGGCACTAGTATCCTTGGCAACTCCTGTCATTTCTCTATGAAATCCGTTTCGAAGTTTTTGAATAGTGACTTTATAATTCGTTAAAATAGTTATTGTGCAAGTTGGTTATGTTGTTATTGATGAGAGAAATTTTTGTACGGGTTTTATACTTTATCCCTAAGCTCTAATTGCTCTGTAGATGATTACGAAGTCAACTTAAATATAAAAACATATTTTTTCTCTGAACTAAGAATTTATAAGCATTGGAGTATCACCATTTTTAAAAATTTTCTGCAGTGCCTCAAAGGTCAGGGTCAAAATCTTGGCAATTTTTGATGTGCTTTTTGGCTCTCTAAACTTCGCTAATCTTTTGACGGGATTGCCATGTTAACCGACAGGTGTACCGCAGGTAAGTATAGTTCCTTGCTGTTGATGTTCAGAAATATTTGTCATTCAAGCGTTGAATGATGAAAATTTGATGAGTAGGGATTTGTTTGTAAGCAAAATTTTAAATTTACCTTCTGATAGGATCAAGGTTCAGCCCAACTTAAGAAGCCATTAGTAATTGCTATGAAGTGGCATACTTTCTGATAATAATGCACATACATTGGTCAACTAGCTGATGTCTCTTGCGCTGCAACGAAATACTCCTGGTGTTTTTTGCCAGTGTAGTTGTCAGCTCTTTACTTCACAAAAGTTGTAGTTTTGCTTAACTTGTTGTTTTGTGAAATCAGTGGAACAATTTCAGAAATTAGATTTTTGGTCCATTAATTTCTGAAGAATGGGAAATTAGACAGCCAATTTTGAGTCGAACATGACGGTGAATGCATTTACATAGAAGCTGCTCGATATTGAGGCGGTCTGAGACCGCGGATTCAAACTTTCCTTCACTTTCTTTGCAGTGCGCGGCCAGCAGCATTTACACGCGTGCATTTGGAACGGAACAAATATCACTTGCATTTTTATTTTA
>JACJUY010002326.1:23100-37316 GCA_014220935.1 Platorchestia sp. MABIK | reverse complement strand
TTATTTCCTATTCACTCATTGGGAACAGGAATCAATCCTCAAGAGTGTGTTCAGTATCTGTTCAGGAAATCTCAAAGACTGTTACCGATTGTACTAAATCAACGGTTTGAAAGTTTCACCTGATGATGGCGGTTATATACACGCAGCATTTTTGCGCTTCCTCGAGTCATGTGGTGGCGTACATAACAAAGTATTACTGCATTAGCTTCATGATTTCGGCGTAAGATTTGCCTGTAATGGCTTGCTTCATATCTCGCACATTAATTAAAAGTTGTAATTTGTAACTCCTCAGGTTGATACAACTATTGTATCTATGAAAATTAGCTCTCCCAGGGGAAAAACATGTGGTCTTAGCTAAGAGTTAGGTTGGCCTTTTTTTTGTTGAAATGAAATATTTTTGTTGTTTAGGATCATCTTTTTTCGGTTCACTGTTCTGTTTATCAGCATATTTGACTTTCTTCAACTTTTATGCTGTTGAATGACCTTTCTTAACTTACTGTTTTTATACGTATAATAGAAGATCTTATGTGGGAACACGCCTTGTGCGTAGATTGGATATCCCCCGTACTAAAGATCCTTTATTCCTTTTTTGAAACATCTTTGTTGCAGTTATGGAAACCTTAACTAACTTATAATCTAATGTGTCATTTGCCACACCTGTTCAAAGTTTGACCTGTTGAGGATCATAAATTTTGGATTTCGTTAAGGATCAGTCCTTCGATAACTCGTGCTTTAAAGTCTTTATTGATTTTATTAACTTTACTTTTCATGTTCGAACTCGTTGGTGACGATGACAATTTCTTCAAGTCATCTGGAAGAAAATATATTAATAAAATTTGGAATATTAATAACGTCGGGGAAGTTTTTTTGTAGGTTCTATGCGAAGAGTTAAGCATCGACACTCATAAAGTGCGTGGTATTCTTAAATTCTCCAAGTGCATTCCATCTGCACACTTCCGTTGTGTTGACTTGTTTCAAAACCTAATGCTTTGACACGTTAACCGCCATGTGAGCCACCAGTGGTACACTGAGGGAATTTTCAAAATGCTGCTCACCGACGAGTAGTTACAAACTCAATTTTCATAAATGCTTAATTAAAGCTAAATGAAAGCACGATACAGTTAATGATTGCTATTTTTAGAACTGCTTACTAAAATTGACATTAACCCTTTCGACTTTAGTTTAACCCACTGCGGCTGACGTGTTGACATGTTGACTATATATGCGCAGTTGCTACTGTTGGTTGGGTTAGGTTGTGAGTAGCAGAGTCGAAAATCGGTTATACTTCTCGAATGCTTTTCTTTCCTTTTTTAAGAAATGAGAGAAATATAATGCCTCGATGATATTTTAATTCGTACGCTAAAATCATTTTTTTTAGGTTAGTGAAGCAATTGAAATGCTATTCATGCAGACGGGCGTGTGAATGAGCAACTTACCTGGTGGTACGCACACACATGTATCACTTCTGTTGTCAATGCGTTAAATTCGTCAAAGAAAATGCTTTATGAAAATCCTACTTTACGATACGTAGTTTCATGTCCGCTAAACTGAACATTCTGTATCTATGGGGACTAGCTATCCTAGGGGAAACTGTGATGCCCCGAGCCATAGGCATTTTTTTGTTGAAATATTTTGTCACGGACCATCTTTTTTCCGTTCACTGCTGTCCTGTTTTCAGCACCTACTACTTTTTCCTTCCACT
Source organism: Platorchestia sp. MABIK (assembly GCA_014220935.1). Classification (NCBI taxonomy): domain Eukaryota; kingdom Metazoa; phylum Arthropoda; class Malacostraca; order Amphipoda; family Talitridae; genus Platorchestia; species Platorchestia sp. MABIK. The sequence goes on along the minus strand of JACJUY010002326.1, from coordinate 35,614 downwards.
TCTGTCACGTTTATAAAAGTTTCAGTTTCTATACGCAGTGAATCTTTAGTGGGAACACACCCTGTGCATAGATTCTCCGTTCCTTAAGCTCCGTACCTGATGTTGTCTTCCCTTTTCCTATCTTTGAAGCACCTTTGTTGTGGTTAAGGCGGTTTAAACAAATTCATCTAATCTTTCAGTATCCATTAAAAGTCTCAATATTGTTATGGCACATCTTTCTCGAATAAGTCTTCAATATGATACATGTATGTCATCGATCGCTCCTATTTTACTCTACGGTTAGAGGATCATGAAGACCCATCAGATGTACAAAAGCCCTTTAATAATTCAGTTTTATACAAGGCTTCGAAAATTAATCCGAGCGCGTATACAAGGGCTCAGAATAACCTTATTACTCACTGATGCTATTGAGCTAAATGCAGTTGTCTGGTTACGATTTGAAAACAAGATTACCAACAAATTCTGAGAGTAATTTTTACCAAATTAAACTTTGTTAAGATCACACTGTCATTTACGCAATGGTTCACATCTCCCGAAGGGGAGACAGCTGTTCTATGCCTAGGTGTTGATACCATGGAGCCTCCACGGTTGATACCCACAGGGGAAGGTGTGAGATCCCTAGCTGGAAATTAGGTTGGACCTCCTTTTGTTGAAATAAAGTAGGTTTTGTGATTTGTTACGGACCGCCTTCTTTAGTGTACTGCTATCTTTTTTAAAGCTCCTATTACTTTTTTCTTTTTCGGCTTTTATCGTGCTGTATAACTTTTCCAATCTCGCTGTCGCTATGCTCAGGATGTGGGGGTACATCTTGCACGTAGATTCCACGTTCCTTTAATTCCACATTAATATATTCCTTCTTCTTTCCTCACTTGAGAACAACTTTGTTGGGGTTAGGGATGGTTGAAAATAACTTGCAATCTATTATGTAGCGTTAAAAATCCCAGATGTAAAGACATGTGTGTTATTTTGTGTTTTATTAATTTACTGTTATTTAAAACTTATTTTGTGAACTGAGTTATGACCGCGCAGCTACAGTTGAACGAGTTAGACGAAATCAGGCATCGTAAATGTTGTAGCAAAATTCTGCCTATCATCACACTCATCGACGGTTCGATGAACTTGAATTATCGAAGTTCGCCATCGTAGCGATGGCTCTTGAACCGCTCTCAGTGATATCAATACTGTCAAAGCAAGGGCCAGACGAAACCAAATATTCGGTACGAAAAATGGCCAGAGCAACAAATATAAATGGAAAACAATGATGAAAATAGAAAAAAAAATTTTGAACTTATCATTCATATGCAAACTCCTCAGCAACTCGTAAACTTCTAAAATTTAAAACGACTGACTCGGTGAAAATTATTCCGAACAAATTAAACGAGGGTGTACTCGCTTGGCAGATGGCTTGATGTCTTGTAAATGAAAAATTTTCACTGCTTGGGCAAAGTTCGAATGCCAGAATATGCGAGTGCTGAGAAAGTCCCTTGTAGCCTTCTTGACCTCTCAAAGAATAGTTTTCTATCGTCTAAAGAAATTCGTCTAAAGAAATAAGAATCTTTCTCTCGCTATCTGTTCATCAAATACGATAGCGAAGGTGATTTCTCACATACTTTAAGAAAAATTTTGATTCATGCGCTTTTGGAACCTAAACAGCAATTCAAATCACTCTACTCTTTCCCCAATTTTACAGACCACCCTAACACGCAGGAAGCATTGCAAAATTTTGGTTAATTTATTGGACAAAATAAATGTGGCTGACATCATCCGTTGATGTAAGTTTTTTTTTATATTTCTGTACGAATTATTCAAGAGTCTGAAACCTGTGCGTTATCCGAAACAACTGATGTCCTGAAACGCTTAGATAGGCAAGAGAGAAAATTTATGTAGACATCCTGCACTGGAATGCAACACAGTTTTCTAGCCAGACTCGAACTCATGAGCGCTAAGGACATGTTGAATAATAACTGGTCTTTATTTTTTACTAATAGAAATGTCTATTGAAAAATACTTAATTGAACATGATGATAATGAAACTCCTAAACAAAGTGTTTACTTTTTACCGAAGAAAAAGTTATTGACCCCTTTTGTTGGCTCGAGAACTCTGTTCGTTTCCCTTATACTTATTCAGATTTGGCCAATGGTGGGCTCTTGACAGCTTTATTCTGGTGTCATTGCTCTCCGGAATTATTTGAACAGAGCGCTTTACGGTGCAAGGCTCGCTTTTCAAACTGTTTAAAGATTTAGGCAGAGCAGGGGAATTATTGCCGCACGGCAGCTGTCGGAGGTGCGGCAACGCATTGACTTGGGGCGATGCGCGATAGCCAGAGCCTGCTTTCTAAGACTGCGCTCGTTAGTTTCACGCGCTCCTGTTCCATCTGCAGCGCTGTATGAGCCGCGAGCTTCCGTGTATTAACAAATGGAAAGTTTCCAAGACTCTCAAGTTTCATAGGCGTGCGGACATTGACTGCAAATTCAATTGAAATAGAAAAGTTGCTGATCCCTTGCATTTACGCGTTCGCTTCATTTATGACTACGAAGAAAACTATGATTTATGAGTTTGTTATGAATATTTTAAATATTTAATTGTGCAAGTCTTTACCGAAAAACTGAAATGTTCGTGAGATGGGTAATTACCAACGAAGAAGTCTAGAAGCATGATATATCTGCCATAAGAGTAGATCTTTACCAATTTCTTTGCAACTATTGGCATCAGCATGATCAAGGTCGATTACAAATTTACCAGTTATCGGGTGCAGGTTTGACCTAAAATAGAGATCCTCCACTCAGTGCAAAATACGTAAGAAGGTAAGTAGAAAAGTAGAAGTCTCTACCATTCCAATTTCTTGCTTTTATAAATGGTTTTTGCTACAAAAGTGTGGAGAATCTGAAATCGAATAGAAGATGACATGCATTCATGTCTCTACATTATTTAACCGTAGGTACTTCAAGAACATGAAGTATAGCTACTTACCAGATGCTACCATGGTGCCTGCAAAGAGTGGCTTACGAAGAATTTATCGTATTTGTATTGCATCATGAATAAATTTGTAATGCAGGTATTGAAACAATGAAAAGGGGCGTACCTCACAAGCCTTATACATCTGATAGTGGGAGGACTATCAATCTTTCTTTTCACTTATTCACTGATTTAATTTTATCTTCCTGTAAACCAAAAAAGTGTGAACACCAATTCAGCAAACACAAGGAATGCAGCTGGTGAAACAATAATATTTTCAAAGGTGAAGTGGAATAGTTTATATCTTATTCAATGCATCAACAGAGAAGTAAAAGAATAATATTAATTTAGATGTTTTCCATTATCTAAAATTCACTTTTGTTCTCATTGCAGCGAGAAAATAGTGAAAGCCGATTTAATAACTCCGAGAAAAGTAACTGTGGGTAGAGTTGCATAGAGGATTCTGCACATTAACTGCGCAGCTTCACACATGCCCAGTAAACTTAGTTTTGATTGAACGGATATTTTACAATTTTGGCTTTGTGTGAAGCAGTGGGTGAAATATGCGCTGACTAAGCAAAAACAGCGTCTACAAATTTTCAGCCACTTGAGATCGGGAAACGGTTCATAATTTCCTTACTCGTTATCTCTGACAAAATAAAAACATTAACAGTACTAAGTACTTGATAATTAGCTAGCAAGGTTCCTCGATTATGACTTATCATGATTTGAATCGTTATACTTCCTCTCTGTGTTCGCACTTTAAACAAAGTGATTCACATTTCAGGTTACTCGAGGGATTTTATTTTAAGTCCGGATGTTAACAGCTGCTTCGCCTTACAAACTTGTTGTTGAATGAATGTATGTTGGTTACTTAAGTTTTTCTGTGTATTTAAGAGTTTTACTTCCATGTGCGCTTTTAATGCAAACCCTGTTACACTTAGTGCTCGTGTAAAATGATTTTAAGCGGATCTCAGATGTTGATTGTCATTGCTGACGAGGGTCTACCTGACTCTCACTATTTTTTATTATGGAAAATCTGAGAAATTATAATACTTAGAAAACTCAAACAATGGTAATTGCTTAGATTTGTACTTTTTACCTTCTTTCGATAGAAAGCATTTAGTTGACATTGCACCGTAATGGACCTCACTGTAACACGATACATCTGGCCAGTTTATAATAACTTTCAGTGTAGGTTATCCTGGCCTCTATCAAAGTTCTTACTTAATTCGTAAGGGAATTATACATCATAATTTGAATAAGTCTTAGAAATCAGTGAAACTGTAATCTAACCTTAAATTTAAATTTAAGTTTAAATGTAGTGAAAACGTCGTAAAAATTGGTAAAAAGTCATTTTCAGAGCCCGACTGAAGAGGTACAGTAATCAAAAAGTTTTCACAATTGATCAACTTTAATTGAGAATAAATATTAAGTCAGCCATTTTAATACTATAAATGAAAAATTTTTCCGAAAAATTTTTGCTTTCATCTCAGTTCCGTAATTGGCAGGTCTCGGAGGGATAAAGGCACCTCAAATGGGAATTTTCAACAAGAAGGGATATCTTTCAGCATCTCTTCGTAGAAATATTGATGTATTTTTTAATATCTAAATCTTAGGTTCACGTTTATTAAAAAATTCGAGATGATTCGAGAACAATTTCAATTAGTTTGAAGAGTTATCAGACTGTTCACCTGTGATCAGCATGTTTTATTTTTTGTTCCTCCTAAACTACTTAAAAGCTAACAAGAAGCTCTGTTGGAATCACTTTTAGATTTGAAATTCGAGTTCAAATTGCCGCTAGTGCGCGACATTATTACTTGCGATGCGTCAAGCCCTGAGCCTTAGAAGGTGTAGTCTACCACTTCTTAGTCTGCTGATCATACCGAATTGTGCCTTGAGAGCGCTGGAACCATGTAACCCATTCGTTTCTGCAACGCGCCTTTAAACTGGATTGAGAAAATCGGAGGATGAATATGATTGTAAATGAACTTTTTGAGGGTTTTTTCCCGCCTTGAATTCAGTGTTCATAATTGTTGCAGGCGCTGTTCAGCGCTGAGGGGGCCGAGCACGGTCGCCGACTGGTGACCCCGCAGCTCAACGGCTCCGACCCCGGCGACAAGCCCCACACTCTAGAGGACTATGCCTTGGACCACTTCAGGTGAGCCATATCTCACTCGAGGCATACGAGGAACTAACATCAATATCCTGGCGTTATCGTGTACGTTTCCCTCTTTCTGTTCTTATTGCTCATGTACTGGAAGCGATCAAAATTCTTCCATTTGCTTTAGCCACTCTCGGCATTTGTCATTCACGGCAACGCTACCAGTATACGTGATAATAACGGTAGCAAATATGACTGTGCATGTATATTAGAGTTGTAGGTGAAGAATTCTCCGTTATTTTATGGTTACAGCTCACCAAAATAAATTCAATTTTTGTAACTGTGAAGGTTGAAGATTTCGTTGCAATCAACAGCGCGTAGCACGTGATTGAATTTACTAGAAGTTAATGAATTGAAATAACCTTCAAATACGTTTTTTTCTAAGGTAGGACCCTTGAGTACACGAATCACTGTGTGCTGTTTTGTGAACTTTGAAGAAGATACATTGAACGTAGTAAAAATGGGGATAATCACATTGTCGTGAATTGCAACCCATTCGATTAAAATCTTCTCGTTTCGTTTTACAAGCATCAGATATGGAGACATGTCGGATATTGATTGAAGGTTTCTTTCCTTATGATCCTAAATTTATAGTTCCCCTCATCAAGTTCTCGTTCGGTTGAAGCCCCACACAATGTAAGTCTATTTAGAAAATTTAGCCATTTGAATCTATTCGTGTAACATGGATTGAAAATGGATAGAAATTAGAAAAAAAGGACAAGAAAAAAGAGATTTCCAGCAACGTATAGATGTCCATTCCGTAAGAATTGTCACTGATGCTAAAAAAAAAACTCGTGAAATGAATCCTTAAAATTAGGACTGCAAAATTCGTTACTTTTCTGTGCAGCTCTCTCACATTTTGTAAATATATGGAATCAACGATTAACGTTTCTTTGTATTGGATGTTAAGTGAAATTTCCTTCCTATTTTAAAGAAAACTGCATAAATGACTACTCATTTAATGAATTTTATGAATTTAACAATCAAACGATCGATGAAATTATTTTCCAATTTTTTCATTGATCTCATAATAAGCTCAAAATTCATTATTTATTCATGAAACACTTATATCACCATTGAAAATTTAACTTCTGCGCTATCCCATTAACTATAGGCTACATGATCTACAGTATAATAGGCATTACTTGGTTCACAATTTTTTATAAAGAATTCGACATAAAGAGAAAGAACAAATTTTTGTTTCACAGAAGTAAATGGGATTATTCTCTAGTTCTTTTAGGCATCATTTGCGTACAATAGAAAAGTATCTAATTTTGTTAAATTCAGGCCCCCGCCTAAACGGACCATGTCCCGCTCGATCACTCTGGCGTCTGCGCGGAGGCCTGGCGTTGACACCTTGTGGAGGTACTCACGAGAGCCCATCAAGCAGCCGCTCTTGAAGAAACTGCTGCAGAAAGAGGAGCTTGCACAAGAATCTGTGTATGCCTTCGCTGCCATTCTCAAGTATATGGGAGACCTACCGTCCAGACGCAACAGAACTGGAAACGATCTCACTGACCAAATCTTCGATGGCCCACTCAAGCACGTACGTTTACAAGACCGCACTGTTTCATGGTTTGAGATTTTAGGGCACGTCGGAATACAAATATTCTTGAATATGACAACCAGATCGATATATTTATTGAGCTTTTTTATTGATATGTGTTCATGCATCGAATAACAGCCCATTTAAAGTTAATAGAAAAAAGAACATAGTCATTATTTATAAGCTGTCCGGTACAAACCAAGTTTACAGTCTTCTGATAACTTTGAAATTTATTGCAGGAAATTTTACGGGACGAGATTTACTGCCAGCTGATGAAGCAGCTCACAGACAACAGGAACCGCATCAGCGAGGAGAGAGGCTGGGAGCTCATGTGGCTCGCTACGGGCCTCTTCACCTGCTCTCAGACGCTCATGAAGGTCTGTCTGTGTTGTCAAGGTGCTATTCCTGCACTGCATCCTGCCTTTGAACTCGGCGTAATTTCTATCTGGCCCGTATCTTTGTGCAGTTAGGATCTATGTTTCGTCGCCTCGTATTTTTTGACTTGATTTTTTTCATTATTTCACGCTCAGTACGTGTGTTGATTGAATTAGACAAAGAAGCTCACGACTTTTGCAGCTGCTTGAAAATAATTCAAATGCTTGTACAGAATTTTTATTAGTGTTGTCATTAAATATTCTTTTCTTGAAATTCTGATGGTATTTGGCAATGCAAGTTTTGTCGCGCGTAGTTATGCATTTTTAAAAATATCCTCCAGCATCTCAGAATGAAGTATTTGTTTTGTTTTTGACCTCTGATATTAGTGTCTGTTGAGGTTGTTAGCCCCAAACCCCTCAGGTGGATACAATTATTGTATTTATGGGAATTAGCACTCCCAGGGGACGATGTGAGGGCCCGAGCTGAGAGTTAGGTAGGCCTTCTTTTTGTTGAAATAAAAAATGTTTTTGTTATGTTAAGGACTACCTTTTTTTGGTTCACTGCTGTCTTGTTTTTCAGCACCTACTACTTTCTTCTTGAACTTTGGTCTTGTTTCATAATCTTCTTTCACAACTTACTGTTTCTATGCCCTTTCTGCGTAGATTCCGAGTTTCCTTATCTCCATACTAAAAGGTGCCTTCCTGCTTCCTCTCTTTGGATCGCATTTGTTGCTGCGGGTAGGGAGGCTAAAACTAACGACCAATCTAATCTGTTAGCCCCAGCATCAACATGACGTTAGAAATAAAAGAAATGAATGTTAAGAAAAGCTTCTGTGTAACAAAGTCATATTAATGGTACACAATCGAAAAAACTCTCCATGCTGAACCAAGTGCGCGATCAATCAGCTTTTAGACCATAGGCTACGAGGAAGAGTTAATCAAGATGACACTTTCATTGAACGTCTTTCATTTTCACATAACTAGATCATGTGCGAAGAAAAAAGCGCTGTCATAACTTCAAGCTAATCTTTAGTAAAGGCTGAATTTTCTGGGCAGGAGCTGAGTCAGTTCCTGAGGTCTCGCCGTCACCCAATCGCCCAGGACTCGCTGCACCGCCTCCAGAAGACTCTCAAGCACGGCCAGCGCAAGTACCCGCCTCACCAGGTCGAGGTCGAGGCTATTCACCATAAGACCACTCAGATCTTCCATAAGGTAATATTTTTCTGCGTTTAAGTTTCAATCTATAAAGTACATCCAGAGATAATGTATCAGTTGTCATAATTTTGTCTAATAGTTATTCTTAAAATCTGGTCTTTGACACATTAAAAGCGAAGGGCTTCTTTTGAAAGTAATGCGAACCGAATGGACATACATATTTTGATGCATTACTGATACCAGAGTTTAGTCGTGGTTTCATAGATTGAATTTTCTGTCCAGCATGCAACGTAATTGCATTCAGTTGGTTCCTTCCTCAATAATTTGTTGTTCTATTTTTATGATGCTTGAATAAAATTCTTACCGAATTTCTTGCGTTTCAGGTTTACTTCCCTGATGATACTGATGAAGCTTTCGAAGTTGACTCTTCAACTCGCGCCAAAGATTTCTGCTCTTCAATATCTCATCGCCTGAACCTTAAGAGTCCTGAAGGCTTCTCTCTCTTCGTCAAAATTGCCGATAAAGTTATTTCAGTTCCCGAAGGAGATTTCTTCTTTGATTTCGTCCGTCACCTCACAGACTGGATCAAGAAAGCAAGGCCCTCGCGAGATGGTACTGGATCTTATTGTTATTCAATTAATTAAATTGCAATAACGATGATTTGCAATGTTACCTGTCTTTCGTTAAGGCTTGAGCGCGTGACACAAGTTTTATCTAATATATTGACTTTACTACATACATTGTTATGAGGGAGCAGTGTATTTGCGCTCATAAAAGCTTTGTTTAAATTTGAAGGTCCTTCTCTTTTTAAATTGTTACAAATTAAAAGTTCTCTTAGTCTTAACTGGCGCAATTATATTCTGATGGAAGGAACATGCTGCTCATCGTACTTGTTTTCGATATGTGATTTACAGACAGCAATTAGTAATCGAAACACCCAATTCAGAGTGGAGAGGAAATATATTCACGGTTCACTTAATACCTTCACTTGATCTACTCGTAAGAAATACGTGGAATGACAAATTGCTATCTCTATTCTATAAAACATTTTCAGGAACAACTCCTCACTTTACGTATCAAGTTTTCTTCATGAAGAAGCTCTGGACCAACACAGTTCCCGGTAAAGACAGAAATGCTGACATAATCTTCCACTTCCATCAAGAGCTACCGAAACTCCTTAGAGGTGTGTATTATCCATTCGAAGTTCTTACCATTTGAATCTTCACTCCTCGGGGGGCATAGGATTGGCAATAAGTTTAAGTTAGTTAAGTTCGTATATTCTATGTTATTGGAACTGGCGCCACCTTGAAGCGATTATATTAGGTTACCTAAGCTATAGACACGCCTTAGGGACTTGTGTCAATATTTCCCACTTTGGTTCTTTCAGTTTCCAAACCTTCTATGTTATCCCGGATTTGTTTTCTCCTTCCTAACTTGCGGGTTCCATGCGCAGGGTATCCTTTGTGGGAACAGAATTTGTGCATAGATTCAATGTGTTCTAAGTTTATACTATAAAATCCCTTCTTTTTGCACTCTTAAGATCGCCGTTGTTGTGGCTAGGTAGTCTTAAACTATATAATGTAATTATAAAAATAATCTAAATCTTCGTCTAAGGTTCCAATCATACAATAAAGAAAGGGTCCTGGATGTTTCCAAGATCACGTCGAGTTCAAGCGTTCAAGGATGTTGCGTGTGTGCTATTCGTGTTGACTGCAAAGATACAAATCACTCTGTGCCGATTTTTCCAACCAACTGACTTTTTGGAAGGTTATTAAATACCTCTTCTGAACTAGATTTGACAGAAGAGTCATAGTTCACATACAGAATTTTCTAAAAGGAATTTTAGAGTTATTCAAACCGGAGATACGTTTTTGTTGGTGAAATAGTGTATGCACATGATACAATACAAATATTCTATGAAATTTTTTGTAATGTTCCTGATGTAAATTCTAAAAAAATCTTTTGTTTGACACTGTATGCAAAGAAAGCATGAATGCTGTTCCCTGCCACTTTGGATTGTACGCTATTGACTCCTATTATTTTGTTCTGAAAGAGTGATTCTGGGCTGCTCTGGCACATTGATTTATTGCGCTATTTTTTGGATTGAACAATTACGAAACTCCTCTGCATGGCTTGTAACCATTTGACAACAATAGCAAATAGGCCTTATTCTTCAAGTATAGATATTAAACAAAGCAGCGTTATATTTTAATGTATTTGTCCCCTTTCAAGAGTTTATTGTATAGAACAATTGGTTTCCTCTGCTTCTGTGCTTGACATGAAGTTCTTATTGAAAGCAATTCAAAGATTTGTTGCAAACTTGGAACTGCAGTAACTCTTGCAAAAAGCTTTACTCATGAAATAATTAAAAACTGGTATTTACGCGCAGGATATCATCGCTGCACCAAAGAAGAAGCTGCCAGGCTCGCTGCCTACGTGTACAGAGTGCGCTTCGGCGACAGCAAGCAAGAGTTCTCTGCGCTGCCGTGAGTCTTGTCGATAGTGAGGAGACTGCTCCTGATCACGCACGGCAGGGGCGTGAATTGCAGTGAACGGTATTTGTGTAACGTCGAGCCTAATAGTTATAATTGAAATTGCGCACATTTTTCTGAATGTGTTCACCCCTTTGAGTATTTAGGGCTGGTAAGCTTCAAGCCGGTGGACACTTTTTCTTTCTTTAGAAAATAATTATTAAATCTTATTTAAATGAAATAATTTCAACATTGCTATAACCTTAATCGTTAAAAATTAATGTTCGAGAATTATAGAATTTGACATGTATTGAATAGTTTAGATAAGTGTTCTAGTGAAATTTTATGATATTTATATATTATAAGATTTTATTCCTGCTTTCATGTGAGAATTTTTCCGAAATGTTCTCAGTGTTCTTGTTAACACTTTGACTGCAATTGGTTAAACTGAAGATCAATATTCAACTCAAATTTAAAGTCAATTGTAGTTAGCAATTTTGGAAGTAACAAACATTAACTGGATTGTGTCTTCATTTGGCTTTAAGGAACTATTTATGAAAATTCAGTTTGTGACTACTGGTCGGTCAGTAGCATCATGAAAATCCTCTCCGTGGCCACCGTTAGCGCACGTTGCGGTCGAAGTGTTAATAAATGAGCCATTCTCTATGGTTCCTTGTGTCTCTTCCTCTCATCATTGAGGAGTGCACACTTCGATGCAGAAGAATTGTGACATGCCACATCAGAACACATCTCAACATAAACTGTTCGTAACAGAAACCTATTGCGTGAGCTGGTGCCGGCCGACCTAATCAAGGGCCTCAGTACCAGCGAGTGGAAGAAGAACATCCTGCAGCACTACACGCAAGATGCTGGTACGTTCAAATTACATCCCTCTCTAAAACACCCGCTTTTAGCTTCTTAATGCAAAATAAGAAGGAAAGACTACTTGCATTTTCTCCACTTCTTGTGCTTCTTAAGAGGGATACAGCTATTGTCTACAAGAATTTGCGTTTCCACTGGGAAAATGCATAATCCTTGGCGGAAGGTTGGGTAGCTTACCTTTGTTGAAGTAGAATAATTTTTTTTGTTTGGTTACGGCACACTTTTTTCCACTGAAACTGATGTTTTTTCAGCATTTGTTTATTTATTAACTTTCTATTTAAATTTCTATCTTTTTCATAAACTTCTTTCAATTGTGCTCTTTCTTCATGTGTCAGGTGTGGGGACACACCTTGTGTATGGATTCCCCATTCCCTCAGTTGGGCACTAGATGTTGCTCCCTTATTCCATTTATGGAAACACCTTTGTTACGGTTAGGGAGACTTGAACTAACTTTAAATGTAATATAATCCGCACTTTTGCGATGCAACTGCTATTCGAAAATCAACGAGCAGAGTTGTCACAACACTGCAGTACTTTGCATCTGATAATAATAATACTAAGAATGATGGCATTTGAAGGTTTCGAGAGGAATTTTATGGATGGATGCAAATAATTTACATAAGCTATTTTTTAAACTAGTCTATTAGTGGACATTTGGTGATTTAGGGCTATATGAAAGCTACCATTGACCAAGTCGCGCGACACCCCTGTAGGCGTGTTAGAAGTGTCAATTCGCACTGGACAGTCTGTAGAATCTGAAAAATGTACATGTGAGGCTGTAATAGCGTAGGTCAAGTGCTCGTACGGTAATTCTAAAACATCTTTTGAAATTACCGAGTTGAGCATTGTTAAGCGAGTGAAGGGTTGTTTCATAAAGATTGCATTGGTGTCAGGAGCTTAAGATGCGGTGGACATCGAATCGCAGTTCCAATAATTGACGTACGTTGTATTTTCATCATAGAATAA
>JACJUY010002326.1:814-22827 GCA_014220935.1 Platorchestia sp. MABIK | reverse complement strand
TTTTTAATTTTCAGGTACTGATGGTTTTCACCAAATAACAGAAATTTTTTCTCATGGAATTGTTTGCTGTGTAGTAAATTCCTTGCCATAAACGAACGATTACAGGTAGAAATCGAATGTTTTAATGCTTCTTGAAATTAATTTCGAAATAAAGCAAGCAATATTACTTGGTTTTCATTTGAAAAATTAAGACTGTAGCCTTTTGATGAGAAGCATAACTACTGCAGGGGAAGTATTTTTTACGCCTCTCATCCGAGGCGCTGCAATCGTCGCGGTGAAGTCGAAAGAGAATCAAGCCTCTTCTCTCGCGTGACGTGGTGTACCACTGTTACGCTTTACCCTCATGAGCGTAAAAACTAAAATAATTAAGTCTCACTTTAAAACTGCGTCGGTTGGTCTCACCAAAAATATGAATATTTATCATCCAAATTACTTTATCCGTACTGGTTTAAATTTATTCGACTTTTCATAAAAATATGTAACACAGTCTTGTAAAGCCTTCAATGGTATTGACATGAAAATATAGTTTATAAGAAGTTATTGCTGACGTTGAACAAGTTACGGAGATGAAAAATTAATTTTTTCATTTGTTGTTTGGAAGGTAAACTTCCTCAGACAATCTCCGGAATATTGTTACCATTCATGACTGTTGATGTAGGCTACTTGTTCATCCATTGTAGACAGAGCTTCACGAAGTTGATGAGAACATGACGGTTTTTGAGCGACTTACGTTATTGAAAATTAATGTATTAAAGCTCAATATTGTTGCAAAGTTTGGTACTACCCAAAGGGTTTTTGTTTTAGTTGCTCTGATGTTATACAAAACTATTAAATTTCGCTATCATGGCCTTCTGATTTTCATCAGTGCTTGTAGTGAGAATGTGTGCGGGTGTAAACCTGGTACACATACATATGATCTTTCTTAGTTTTGTCAATTTTGTAGTAATTTTCTGAAAATACAGAACAATGGTTGTGTGAAAATTCTTGTGACGCTGAAACTCAGCTAATCTGAGCACACTCGCAATTGGTCAGTCAAACTTTCTCATAAATGAAGACCGCAATATTCAAGTGAGCTAATCTCGCACTGCTCCGTCAGGCATGAGCCCAGAGGACGCCAAGATTGGTTTCTTGAAGCTCATCTACCAGTGGCCCACATTTGGCTCTGCCTTCTTTGAAGTGAAGCAGACGACGGACCTCAACTATCCCGACCATCTGCTCATCGCTATTAATAAACAAGGAGTCTCCCTCATACATCCAGCTACGAAGGTATTCTTACAGCTCTTATCATAGTTTTATAATAACAGTTCACAATTAATAATGTGAACATTTCAAAAAAGCAAACTGAGAGAAAGATTCATTTGATCAAGATTTGTTAGATTTTAGATGAATTTTTTACTGCTGTGGAATAATTCTATAGCATATGGGTTAAAAACAGGTTTAGTTCATTTGAACATTTGATCAGTATTTGCCGGTATGGGTTAAATTTAGACGTGCGAATAATGCAAATAATGGTCAGACAGAGCTGCTGAGGAATGGCTGCGAATGTGACTTGAACCCAAATTGGAAGGACGGAGCGAAAAAAGGGAAATGATAACTATATTGAGGGAAGGATAAAGTTTGGTCAATGAGAGATAGAGTAAGGGTCTGCAGCTATTTGTGGATACGCGTCCGCAAAATTTGTGCTCGCAAAAAAATGGAAAAAGAGAAGAATGAGTGTCAGTGGGCGATTGCAACGTGTAATGGTTGCGAATAGAGCTATTTTATCGGGAGGTGAAGAGCGAAGTCTGTGTATTGTTTACATCGACTAGTTGGTGCATGTAGGGTGGTAGAGAGTCGTGAAACAATGGGGAAAAAGCGGCTAATGTTGGGAGGTTGAGTGAGGGAACAACAATTAAGGCAAGATAAAGTGAGTATTTGATAGAAATGAAATGCTTGGCAGTGGCTCGGTTGTAGGATTGTTCAATAATCTGTGAGGAGATAAATCATGTCATGTGTTGAGTAGGTAATGAAATTGTTCGCTGTTGTTTTGTGATAAGTATAGTACTGATTGAATGAACTCTGGGTTACGGTAACATTAGGCACTGCCTCATTTAGCTACCCTCGCTCAAAAAATAAATCAGACGAAAAACAGCGAGAAACAAATGTACCAGAACATCTAATGTAGTACAAAATACATGGTATTGATCGGTTGGCATAGTACGTGTGTAGTTGCCTCCGATCAGAAGGAAAGGGATTAATGTGAATGCGAAAGAGATTAATCCCAGAAGTGAAAATTTACGGAGTACTGTTCACATAGTACTGGGGAATCAACAGATGAGTAGACCCAGAACCCCCAGCCCCAGTACTCGGCCTATATTGATAATAATCACCATGTGGCCAAACTTGTGAGCGAGTATGGAACAAATTTCAGGGGGTAGTAAGAAAAGAAAAAGATACATTTTGTCGGTCGTGATGAATAGATCGCTTGTGATAAGATTTCCAGAGGCGCTGCACGGCTGCTGTTGGGCACGTGTTGAGTTGACAGCTCAGTTAGTGACGACATTGTTCGTACACTCAGCAGTGTTTAGTACTTTGTTATTTCTTACAATTCTATGCTGGTATGCTTTCAAACTCTGTTTTCGTGCGAGGTACATGAATACTGTTTGAAACTCAATGTTTAAATGACAAAGTTCATTTAATAAATTTTAACAAAAACTTAACTAAAAGCAATAAATATAGGAAAATGTTCGTCCGACTAAAAATGTCAATTTTGAAGAGTTTAAATCCTCGTAGTTATGAGAAGTTTATGTTTCCATTTTATGTGCCGAGTTTCATCGAATAATGAAGACCTTTCACGCTCTTGCAAATTAGGCAATGAATATCACTTTCGCAGGAGAGGATGGTCCCATTAAAGAGGATAGTACCCATGCTCTGTGTTTTCTATTTTTGAAACGTGCTCCATGAAAACTTGAGCTTATTTGAAAGAAAACGGATGTTGCTTTACAAGACGATTCATTATTTCTGCTTGAACAGGAGATTTTGGTCACGAACGCATTCACTCGGATCAGCAACTGGTCGTCCGGCAACACCTACTTCCACATGACCATCGGCAACCTAGTGAGAGGCTCCAAACTTCTGTGCGAAACTACGCTCGGCTACAAGATGGATGACCTGCTCACTTCTTATATTTCTCTCATGCTCACCAACATGAACAAACAGAGAACTTTGAGGAAGTAACTTTTGCAGGCCATCTAAGTGTTGAGGTGTAGATGTTTCCGTTGCAATATAAGCTATTTATTTTGTGAATATTAAAATTAGATTTTACTTCGATCACTTCGGTTGTTATTTAGGATCAGGGTGCGAAGGTATTTCTGGTCATCAAGAAACGCTTTCCATCCAGCATCCTTTGAAATATGGAGACTAAGTTCCTTACAGCATCTTTTTCAACGAAACTCTGCGATACGATTTATGCATTGTATGCAGCAAGATGATGAGTAATTAATGATTCCTGAATATCATACTCTTCATTACGAGTGGTGTATTGTGAACCATCAATATATGGTAATTACTCTGCATTCACCTCCATAATCTTATAGAACTCTTACTCATCTGATGTATCTAATTGCGTGTGAATACATGACGTCTGATAAATCACTGAGTGCATAGAGTGAATGATTCCAAAAATTGATCAATCTGCAGAGCACAATCGATGTAGAGCCAGCATTTCGATGTGAATATTTGTCACCTTGTTATCGTAACTACGATGCCGGTAAAATAATCGATAAATTTCCTACAATTCGGCGCACATAATTACGGTTTAGAGGCACATATTTCTTGCATAATGCTCTTTAGATACTTCTCGTGTTTCTGTTTATAGTTCTCCACTCCTTGTTAACAAAGTTTGTACATAAGATTATTCTGTCACAAATGAAACGACGCTGCAGTTCTTAGGTTTTTATTACCGGACAGTCTTCGCTCGTCCGTAGGTACAACGACTGCATTTAAGCGGTCGATGACGCCCTGTTAAGCGCTAAAAAATTCTTATACGGAGATAAATCAATTTACAGAAATGCATTTATATATTTACGAGTTTAACTCTCTTAATTCTTGTGACTGTCAAATGTGAAATCAATTGGCGAGCTGAGCATCTACTCGGTTGATTTTTGTATTGCGCAACAGCTTATTTTTCATGTGTTGTAAAAGTTGTCTGAGGAATACTTAACGGCAACTGATTTTACGTTTACAAGCGAATTAAAGGGATACTTTGCAGGTTTGTCATCGAAATGTATTAAGCAAGGCATTAAGGAGAAAGGATCCCAAATCACTTTTTCGAAATAGATTTTTGCAAGATAAAGAGAAATTCTCAACTTCCAGGCCTTATTTGAGCGGCGAGTAGCTCACTGATATGGTTGCAATTACGTACTATATTTTGAGCGTTAGTGAGCCCACTTCAAATTCCATATCATTCAGCATTTATAGCATCCCTATTTAAGCAGTATGCATGTTATTGCTACCGAATTCTTAAATCAATAAAGTAGCTGAGTTTTCCTAGTTTTTCACCCTGATTTAATCCGCCCTATCTCGCGTGAAATAAAATCCTAAAAACAATTGTCAGTATATGTTCATTTTTTATAACTTCAGACTCACGTGAGCCAGAAACAAACTCGGTAGTCTCTCATTTAGGCTTGGGTGAGGTTTCTTCGTTTCGGCTGAAAAATTGCATGTTAATAATGAGTTACTGACACGCTGAAAATAAAAAATTCTATATTATTGGATTGGCCAAACCGTCCATTCAGGTAAGAGGCATCCTGATAAAACATGAGACACATTCGTGCATGTTTTTAACAAATCTGTGAAAATTGACCTGAAGAAACATTTGCGTCTTGATTGAGAATACATCAAAGCCATGAATATCACATTATCTCCTAGTCAAACTTTCGGAAAGAGATTCGAGCATTATGCATGAGTAAATTGGTCCCGAATCCTCATAATTGAAATAATAAATCCGAGATCGGTTAATCTTCCATAATTTTCTACGTTATACTCTTGTGCAGCAAAAAAATCCTGTGCAATGTGCTTTAAAATAGTTTGAAGGCCCAACAAACGAATATAGTGTAGCATTTGTCCGTGTTTATTAAAAAAGAATGTATTGCTCGAATTTTTTGAGTTGTCCGAAAAGTTTATGTCGATTTTTAGTAGTTCTTATTTTGACTTTTTTTAGAGCATGATTGAATCCGGAATATAGGATAAGACTACACCTCCATTTACAGCAATTTTATAGCGGAAGAATGCTCGTAATCCTATAACCTGCGTTAATTTTGTAATCCTTTGAAATGGAAAATACAAAAATTCATTTTCGATACTTGATGCTTTTCTATTTTCATAGAGGAAAAACTCCTCACAAGCAATCAAACAAATATGGGCAGTTTACGGTACGAAGGAACTGTATGGAAGTGGTTCGTAAGGTTCCGAGCTGGAGATAGTAGCCTTTTTGATTAAGGGCAATCAGGCAAACCATCCTCTACTGATGATGACCAAATTAGGTCATTAATTGAGAATAACCTACTTTGTACAACCTGAGAATTGGCAGAAAGCCTCAACCGATCAAAATCCAGTGTCCATGAGCACTTAGTAAAACTTGTGTTCACAAATCGGTACGTTTCGGTGCCACATGACTCGATAGAGAGGAACCTTTTAGATCGCATTTTCATCTGTGATTTACTTTATAAACGGAATGAAAACGCACCTCTTTAAAGCAAATCGTTACAGGAGATAAGAAATGGTTCACCGAATTGTTCATAAAAATAATAATAATTTACGGAAACGTTTTCACCGGGGTCGCCAGCGTTACGCCGAGATGGACCCCCCATGGCGCTGGCCGGAAAAAACTCGGAGATTATTATTATGCCAGATTATAGCAAGAGAAAATAGGCTCACGCATTATGACACGTTGTACTGAACGTACAAGAGAGGCAAGTAGCGGGTAAATTTTGATGGTGCATGGCTTAGGCTTGAAGAATCGGAATTTTAGGAATTGGAATAGTTTCCCGTATCAGATCACGTCGTAAGCATTTATTTTTTTAAGAATGGTAATCAGCTGATCTACGGGCGCATTGTGGTCAAGTATATTGCTTACTGAAGGTGGCCGGCTATTGTCAGAGAAGACATCAAAGCATTGTCGTCGCGTGTTGCGCAGCGCGGCGCAGTCGATGAGTATGTGGCGCACCGTGAGGCGCGCCCCTAGGCACAGGGGGCAGCCAAGCGGAGGCTCTTGTATCTCACTGTTCATGAGGTAGCTGTGGGTCAGATAGGTGTGGCCGCTTCTGAGTCGATTTAATAAGACCTCCACTCGGCGTGGCAGTTTTCTTTTGAGCCATGATCCCGGTTCCAGCTAGGCCTCGTGCTTGAGGCTCCTGCGCTGGTGCCAGTCCTCCATCCATCTGCTGTGAATCTTCTTCTCAAGTACTGAGAACCGGTCCCTATAAAATGTTGAAAGTCGCTCGGGCGGGCGAAGTGCAGCTGCTTTCGCTAGGTCATCGATGGTCTCGTTGCCCCGGATCCCCACATGGCTCGGGATCCAGCAGAATTGAGTGGTTTAACGGTTCTGGGCAAAGTCGTGAATCTGATGTTGAAGAAGGCGGGCATGAGGATGGTCCGTGCGTTTGTTGAGGAGCACTCGCAAAACACTCAGGGAATCACAAAAAATAATAAACTGGTTTTCAGGACGACGACGAATGATCTTTAGTGCTAAATCAAAAGCTTACAGTTCTGCAGTGAATATAGTAGATGTTTGGGGAAGTGAGATCTGTTTCTGGATGCTGCAACAGAATGCAGCCGCGCCAACGCCGTCGTTGCTTCTGGAACCATCTGTGAAGATTGCAATGTAGCCTTGGTAGTTTTCGTTTTCTAGTCGGTGGTTTTCTTGGATGAATGTTGTTGGATGGGTAGTTTCTTTTTTAGGGCTGTTAGGTCCATGTTTATGTCGACGGTGACCGTGTTCCATGTTGGGACGTCAATGTTCAGTGGCCGGTACGAGAAAGCGGGTTTGATACACAGGGGTTCGAGATTTGGAGATTCCATGATATTGCGTGTGCGAATGGCAAATGTAGGTATAACTTTCTTATTCATGAACAATCTTCTGTCAGTAGGTGGGATAACAGAGTTAAATGCTGGGTTACCCAAGTGGCTCTTCATTTTAAAATAATATTTTAGGGAAAGCAATTGCTTTCGCAGGTTCAGCGGCATTTCGGCAGTTAGAACTTGGAGGCTTGCGGCAGGTGTGGACTTGAAGGCTCCGGTAGCCAGACATAGACAGTCGTTTGCGACGGGATCCAAGAGCTTAAGGGTGGTGTTGGAAGCTGATGCGTAGACAATGCATCCGTAGTCAATTATCGATCGAACAAAAAGTTTGTACATGTGGAGGAGAATGTGTTGGTCCCCTCCCCAATCGTGAGAGGATTTGGATTTGATCATAGCACATCCCTTCTTACATTTTGCTCTAATTTCGTCTATGTGCTTTTCCATGTGAGCTCTGTGTCCCAGGTAAGTCCAAGAAATTTAATTTCCTCTACAAACTCGATATCGTCATTTGCGATTTTTGGGGGTACCGGGATACCGGGCATCGTGGTGAAATGAACGGCTTTGGATTTTTCTGTTGAGAAGGCGAAACCATTCGTCTGGGTCCATCGTACGGCATGGTCAATACATTCTTGAAGTTTAGTTTTGATGATATTAGGTCACTATTTGTCGATAGCCGAGCTGGAAATCGTCAACAAATAGTGAGGCATGAAATCGCGGATCCTGAGGGATCAGAGAGGCGATACCATTGATTTAAATGACAAAAAGGGTGACCGAGAGCGCTGAGCCCTGCGGGACGCCTTCTTCTTGCCGGAAGGGGTCACACAAATAATTATTTATTCGGACCCTAAAGGTCCGATCGCGCAGGAATTCTTGGATGAACGAGGGGAGTCGTCCTCGTGGTTGCATTTGATGGAGATCCCGCATTATTCCAAATTTCCATGATGTATCATACGCTTTTGTTAGGTTGAAAAACACACTCACGAAGTGTTCATTGTGAACGACAGCTCGCCTAATCGTAGTTTCAAGGGGCACTAGGTGGTCGGTTGTAGATCTGCTTTGCCTACCGCCGCACTGGATGTTGGTGAGGCAGCCGTGTATGTCGCAGAAGTCCGCTAGTCTATTGCTGACCAGACGTTCCATTGTTTTGCAGAGACTATTCGTTAGTGCGATGGGCCTGTAATTTTGGGGTGATTGTGGAGATTTACGCGGTTTTGGAAAGGGGATTATAATGGCCTCCCGCCAGCTGGAAGGGAAATATCCGTTCAGCCAAAATTTGTTCACCATCGATAGTAGGCGCTGCTTGCCGGCTTCGGGTAGGTGCTTTCACATTTGATAGGAGATTTCGTCGGCTCCAGGAAAAGTGTCTTTGGTGTTATATAGAGCAGCTTATAGTTCAGCTGCTGTGAACGGTCTGTTGTATATTTCCGAGTTCGTAGATGAAAAATTTAAACCTTCGCTTTGGACCTTTTCTCTTTCCTGTTGAAATTCGGCAGGGTAGTTTATGGCTCTGCACGTATTGCTGAAGGTCATCGCTAGCTTGTTTGCTATTTGGGGTACGGTGACATACGTAATATTGTTTTCTTGTAAGATGGATATTTTTCGTTAGGGTTGGCTTTTTATTTGGCGAACATTTGCACATACTGCTGTTATGTGTTTTTGGTGAACGTATTTGCAAAACTTATCCACGCTTTCCGCTTTTCGTCACGTATTAGAGGTTCCTGTGGTTCGAGCTCTTTTCCAACGAAGAGCATTTTGCACCGATCTGGTCTGGCGGTATTGTTGGTACAGACGCTCACGGTTTCGTCGTGTTTTCGTCAATTTTGCGCTCCAGTAGGGCTTTGGAAAGAAGGTGTTAATTTCAATGGTGAGAATACACTTTGTAGCTACAGCAGGTATGGCTTTAATGATGGCTTGGAGGCGCTCTTCACAGTTAATTTCCGGCGGGATTTCCAGCTCGTTCCACTTTGGGTGGTTTTCGTACGAGCGCCAATCTGCTCTTTTTAGGCCGCACACTGTTCTGCTAGGCTCGCTTTGTTGTGCGTTCATTTGCTGGATTAGGATCGGGCAGTGATCGCTGTCCTCAGGAGAGAGACAGGTAGACCACTGCAACTCCGCGTTCAGGCGGGGAGAGGCTAGCGTTAGATCTACGGCGGATTCTGAGTTATTCGAGATTCTGGTTGGGGATCCCGTATTTAGTAGAATGAGGTTTGACTGTTCTATATATTGCTCAAGAATGCGCCCCCGAGTGTCCATGGTTCTACATCCCCAAATTGTGTTATGACTGTTGAAGTCCCCCATAATAATGCTTGGAGTAGGGAGTTGATTTTCGAGGTCACGAAGCGCCTCTAGGTTAAGGCTATGATTTCAAGACGTGTACTTTGAGACGACTGTGATCGGCCGACTAAGTTGAATGGTGACCGCCATGACTTGAAACTACGTCAGAACGAGTTCTCTGAATGGGACCGAGTTATGGATAAGCAAACCCACCCCTCCATGTGGGGGTGAAGTTCAAGTGGCCATATTTGATGAGAAGAGAGTATTGGGGTATAGAGAATGCATAATTGTGCAATAGCTTGGTTTCTAGTAGCGCTACGATAGCTGGTCGGTGCTGGTTGTTTCAATTCCAGCAGTTCGTCTTTCTTGGGCTCGAACTCCTTGGCAGTTCCACTGTTTAATTGAGGCTGGGTGTTCATTGTTCGATATGGATGGATTTGGTTTATGTTAGTACAAAATTTCCTCGGTTTCTCTTCTGACTGCAGGATTGTTCTGGCTGGTTATTTCACAATTGCTGAGAGCAGAATCATAATTTGGGTCATTTGTATCGATGTAGTATACAGCTCGCCGGTATCAGGATTTTTACCCGCTGCTTCTATTAGTTATTTCTTTTCTATAGGGCGCTCTTGGTGTTCAGTGTTTTTACGCTTTCTCCGAGTGCTACAGTCCGCAGGTTTGACGGGATGGTCGGCAGCAGAGTTCGGAGATTCCACTTCTATCGACGGAGTTCGGCTTGAAGCTGTGTTGGCAGCGTTCGTCTGTACTGATCAGGGTTAGGGCTTTTACCTTTAATTATATACCTATGAACAAACTCAGAACAAAACTACAAATTCAACGCCAACTCGGAAAAATAAGTTATTAGGTTATACAACCTAGAAATTCACCTTACACTAACGAATGCGAAACAAATAAAGATGAAAAAAAAATTCTTTAACCCAGAGCACAGAGGTGCTTTAGGCTGGTTCTACCCACAACAGTTCTGATTGGCGATAAACTTTTACATTAACCAATTCGCTATTTGAGTACAAAAGGTTGTACAAATGTCGGTAGTCGAAGTGGGTGTACTAACGGCACCACCACGAGAAGGTGCGGGTGGGCTGGATACCCGCACCTGAGCACGGGTAACCTATATGAAATCCTTGTTTGTTTTTGTTCCCTAAACCACAAAAAGGAAAATGCACATCAAATAACCGTAAGAAAATACTTTGAGTTCGATGCTAGTAAACGTGGTGAAGGGAAAACATGCAATTTCCGCTCGATCACTGCCAACATACATTTACTTTCCACATCACTTGTCAAGGTAAGGCTGAGGCGTTCTTACGGATGAGTCTCCGGTCACACACAGAGTTACCTTTGTTACATCGGTTCAGACTACCTAGGGTCAAAGCCCGCACACCTTTAAGTACACACTTCGTTAACTCACTATCTGACCACACAGAAATGATTACACAGGTATTAGCGGATGATTACCCATACTACCAACCCTAAATGGTCGGAGCAATTACAAAGGGAGCTCTGCTATACATTAACCAATATAAAGGAATCGTTCGTTCACTATGCCCAACAAAATCACAATTCAACCACCATAGATGCTTTGCAACCAACAAGCTTGTAGGGCTAGGAATTGTTCACTTCAAGAGACAGGGACGCTTGATACACGAGAAGGCCACTTATCACCGCAATGAGAGTTGAAAGAGGCGTATCGTCCAATATTGTGCGAGGGAGTAGTTGGGACCCCACAGTGGGGGCTCCAGCTACTCCACTCTCTTTGTCCGAGCGTCTTACCGATGCTGGAACACCCCTCAACCGAACGTCGAGGATAGCAGCACGGTACGCTCGGTCATTTTGCTTCTAAGCTGTTCAGCATTGGATATCCAGCACCGTAGCTCTCAATAGTTTTTAGAAACCCGTCAGAAACAATTTCTAAGAAGTGTCTGATAGAATTAAATTACGTCCTCCCAGTTTCCATCATTTTTATAAATTCTCAAGTACATTTACCTCCTTCACGTATTCCAGTACTTTCTAAATCGGTCCACCATCAGATAACAAATTAGCCACACTTATGTTTCTTCCAGTGACTGGTCGGAGTAATCTCTCTCTCGTGAGCTGTAGCGCAGCACAATCCACCAAAACATGCTTCCCTGTCAAAACAGCTAATGCGCACCATCCAAATCCTCCGTGTCCAAGAGATAGCTGTGTGTGTGTGTGTGGTTCATCCGCAGTCGGTTGATGACAACTTCTTGGCGGTTCAACTTACAGACACTTGCCTTCTATCTTCCAGGACATGTTTTAATTGCTCTGAAGTTTCTGCATGACTCTTGCCATTCCTGATTCCAGTTTTCGTCCGATCTCTTCCTTATTACACGAAACCAATCTCTGTATGGGATCAACACAAATTCGGTTGGTCTCAGTGCGGCTGCCATGGCAGCCTGGTCTGCACGCTCATTCTCGGTGACACCCACATGCGCAGGGGCCCAGCAGATCGTAATGTTTTTGCCCTCTTCTTTAATTTGATGTATCTCCAGCATTATCTTCTTTAAAAGTTCATTGTCTGTTACGTAGTAGTCGATTGCTTGTACGAAGCTCATGGAATCGCTGCATATCAAAAAGTTGCGAGAGTGCGTTTCTTTTACTATATTTAAAGCGAGCTTGATCGCGTGTAGTTCTGCTGTCATAATGCTTGCAACAACTGGTAAAGAGATAGTTTTGATAGTTTTCTTGGTGCATGTGCTTCACAACAGATGACATTTTTCGTTTTCTTCCAGTTTGCCATGTGCTGCTCAATTTTAGGTCTCATTAGCTTCCATGAAAAGTACTTAGGTGTTAAGAAGGGTTGTACTGGTTGTGTTGGAATATTGTATTCGGTGATGGTCTGGCGTGGTCTCTGAATAGTCAGTTCTGAAAGACATTTCCGGCTGGCAAAAAATAAAAACAGGTTTGAATTATTGATGCAACTATTTGCTTGATTCAGAAAGAGGCATTTGAGTTTAAAGTAATATCTAAGCAACAGGTCTTTCCATCGCAATTCTAAACTAGGCTCATTGCAGATGACATGCAAGTCCGCTATCGGTGTTGTCTTGAACGCCCCCGTGCTTATACGCATCGCCTCATTCACCACAACACCTAGTTCTCGCAACGCCGTTTCGCTCGCAGAGCCATGTATTATACAGCCATAGTCGATCTTGGAGCGGATGAGCGATCGGTACAACCGCATCAGGATTTCCTGATCTGTGTCCCACGTTTTGGAAGAGACTGATTTCATTAAATTTAAATCCTTGCTGCATTTGGCTTTAACCTTGTGAATATGGGTGATACAGTTGAGTTTCTGGTCCCAATGGAGTCCAAGAAATTTGGTGCTTTCAACCATGGGAATATGTAGTGTTGTTCCTTAATTTTAAAGTTGGAGTTAGCATAGGTTCATTTCTTCTGTAGAACTGCATTGCTGTGGTCTTGTAGGTGAGAATCTCAATCCGTTGTACCTGGCCTAAAGAGTACCTCGGTTTATTGCTGACTGCGAGGTTTGTTGAACTTTGATGCTGTCGTAGTCTGCGTATGCAATGAGAAAGTCGTCGACAAACAAGGAACTGAAAATATCCTCCGGGATTTCCTCTACTAATGAATTGATTTTGATAGTGAAAAGGGTCACACTCAATGTACTACCATGCAGTGTTCGTGTAGCAAGCTCAGTTGAAGAGGACGTTACGCCTTCCACTCTCACACGAAATGTCCGGTCCTTCAGAACGGTAATCTTCCCTTCAAGCCGGCAGCCGCAAGATCTCTTATTATTCCGTAACGCCAAGTTGTGTCATTTGCCTTCTCTAGATCAAAAAATACCACCTTAACAGTTTCATTACAGGCCAACTCCTTCCTTATGTACGTTTCAAATCTCACGAGATGATCTAGTGTCGCTCGATTTTTTCTGAAGCTCGCTGAATGTTAGTATTTTGTCATTTTTGAGATATTCCATTAGTCTTCTATTTATCATTTTTTCATAGGTTTTACATAAACAACTGGTCAATGAAATGGGTCGATAGTTAATCGGGTTGCTGTGGTCCTTGCCAGGTTTTGGGATACAGATACAATTGCTTCTTTCCTTGGTTGAAAAACATGTTCTTAACCCACAGCAGGTTATACACCTTCAGTAAGTAGTGTTGCGCGTTATCCAGCATGGCCTTGATCATGAGGTTGCTGATGTTATCTGGTCCTGGCGTCGTAACTCTATTGCTCCTGATGGCCGATATTAATTCCTGAATGGTGAAGATCTCGTTGTAGGGTTCACAGTTGTCGCTCATCAGGTTGATTGGAATTTGTTCAGTCAGCTGTTTGCATAGTTTAAATTCGTCCGAGTAGTTGATGTCGCTGGATACGGTTTTGAATGTTTCTGCTAATTTTTCTACTATTTCACCCACAGAAAAGAATTGAACGTCTCCATCGTTAAGTATTTTTATTTGATTTTTTGCTCGGCCACGAATTCTGTTAACTTCATCCCAGATGTTACTGCTCTGTGTGTTGGTGTTGAGAGTCGAGACCTACTCTCTCCAGCTGTTTTGTTTTGCCTCCCGGAATGTTTTCGTTGCAACCGCTCTTGCCCTCTTCCACCTCACCTTATCTTCCATCTTCCCTGTCCTCTTATACAGCCTGTAACCATTCACTCTTTCTTGCCAAGCTGCTTTACACTCGGCCGTCCACCAAGGCTTTGCGTAGACTCGTCGTCTTTTGTACCTAGACACCCACTTCTCAGCAGCATGTTGAATTTCGAGTTTAGTTCCGTAATCGCTGCTCCAGGGTCTTCATATTGTTTGTTGTTTTGTTTTTCTGGCACTTCAAAATCTTGCACATTTTTCCAAATCACATCCTGTTGGTACTGTTTCCAGTTGCCCATCTTGAAATTCCATCCCACGGTCTCCTCGCGCCCGTCTGCTTGCCGCACTGATAAAGATAACGGTATCGAAAAGTGGTCGCTTCTCAAGAGAGAAGGGAGTACAGAGAACTGTGTGTCTGGTGTAATGTCAGGGGAGGTTAGGGTAAGATCTATGGTTGTTCCTGAGATACGGTTTGGGGAGTTATCGTTAATTAAATTGAAATTATGTGAAATGAAATTCTGCAGCAATCGTCCTCGTCTATCGATTGTATTATTTCCCCAGTCACTACGATGGGCATTGAAATCTCCCATTACGACAGATGGCTTTGGCATGGTTTTCATTATCGTCAATAATTCTTCAAAGCTTACAGTTGATTTGGGTGGTAGATTCACTGATGTGACCGTGATGACTTTTTACCGGCTTAGACGTACTCTCACTGCTATTACTTGGACAGACGATTGGATTTGGATCTCCTGTGTGGGCAGCAATGAGTGGACATACAACGCTACTCCTCCATGGAACCTGTGATTATAATGGCCTTGTTAGCAGTAACCGTTGTATCCCACAAACAAACAAACAAACATCGGCATCTTAGGATGCTTTATTTCCAATCAAGCCTGATACATATGATCTTAAGCATTGGTTTTTCAAATGCCTGATAACTAACACTATATATAGGACACCATGACGGTTCCCCCGTGAAGCCGGTACCCATTTCCGACACCTGGGTTGAGTGGGGTATTGTGCTTGAGCTCTCCCTTATACCCAACGGGCAAAATCACCGCGCCAGTGCCGGGATACGAACCCGGGCCTCCAAGATGCAAGGCCGATCCCTTAACCACTGCACTAGAGGTGATGTGAAACTATTACCATAAAAGGTCTCTTGCACAGCTAACACCGCAGGCTTAAAGGTATCAACGAGGTTAATGACATCTTCTTTAGATGACGCCATTCCCTGTGACGCCATTCCACTGGATGAGTACAATCTCTTCTTGTGCCATTACCTCCACTTGCGTTTACTTTCTTCACGTGTCCGTCGCTCAAGCTTCTTCCCTTCTTCTCTGCCTCTCGGCGATCTCCTTCGGTACTCTTCCCGTGAGGCTTCACGCGTCTACCGTCCTGATCTCTCTCTTGGTCTGGAACAATTGGCCCTTCTTAGTTCCTCCCCGTAATTATCTCGGTCCATCTCTTCTGTTCTTCCTCGCACTTCACGAGTATACTCATCAAAAATATTTCTAGTTTCCTTTCTTCTGGATTCTCTCCCTTTCCCAGGTGCAGCTGTTACGCAGTCAAGGTTGACTGTTGTGGTGAAAAGTCTTCCTGTCTGGGGGCTTTCACAAACCACTTCCGTTCTCCTTGGCTCTTCACCCTCACTCATGGACGATAGCCTGCCACTCCTCCCGTCCCTTTCATTGGTTTTTCCGACTTTCTTCCTGCTTCGCTGGGATTCCGATATCGTTTCCTGGTCTTCTTGACGGTTTCTTTTCTTGGTTGATACCTGTTTTATCTGGGTTGGGGAGCGTAGTGACTGCCTTAGCAAAGTTCATGGAGAAGTTGAGATGTCTGTGGTGAAGTAACAGCCTGGCTTGGCCCATGAAAACTCTTTCCCTGTTCTGAATCACCAAAATTTCCTCTTCGATTGCTCTGATCCTGCAAACTTTCGCACCAGCAATATGTTGCTCCCTGCAGTGGTGAAACTTTATTGTATTAGATTTGCAATCGTCAATTCCGTGACCAACTGAACTGCACCTTAAGCAAATTTGTTCTCCTTTGCAGTACTTTATCCCATGACCGTATTACTGGCATTTCTTGCACAACGTAGGTTTAGGTTTTATCTCTTATACTTTAGATTTGGCTTGCTCCCCTGGCACGTCAATGTATTCTGGAAGTATGGGCTGCCTGAATGTCACTAGAATGGGCTTGGCTAATTAGTTTCGAGGTTTTATTCAGGTTGCGGGAACCGCATCTTGCACGCCGCAATTCTCTTAAATACTTTTTTCAATTCTTCGAAATTGTTTAAGTCGTACTCATAAATGTATACGAGACCCTTTTGGACAGCAGAGTTGAGATTCTCTTCTACGGAGACGGATTATTGGTTCAGTTGATGCAGCTGCCTCATCTTTTGGCTGTGTGATGCGTCATATACTTCCACTGTAAATACTGTTTTGTGGCGAGATCTGATCGCTTTAGCTTTGCTGCCAAGGTGCTCAGAGATGCACTTCTAAGGAGCCACGGCGACATCTTCCGCCTGTGAGCTTCGTTCATGTGAGCTTGCAGTCAAAGTGGGTGATAGATTTGTTGGATGGTTGCACTTGCTCGATTACACTTGTACCTTCATTAATTTGCTTCGCTCGTCTCATGGTTACTTTCTCCTTCTCTATCATCTCCAGCAAACTTCTCTCCTCCACTTACCTCGCACACAAAATGCTTCCAGCAGAATGAGGACCCCCGCAGTGAGGACTCTTCAGCTGATCAGACGTACAGTTCAGAGAGGTGTGCCCCACCTCAGCGCACTTCCTGCACTTAGCTGAAGTGTTGCGACAGCGCTTGGCACTGTGTCTATGTGCTTGGCAGTTAAAGCACATCATTGGTTTGTTTTTGAATAGGTACACTTTGGTATCTTGCTTTTCCCCTGGAATGTAAAGGCTGCATGGGACGGTCGGTTGTCTGAAAGTTATAAGGAAGGCTTGGGAATCCGGATAACTTGGCTTAATGAAGGTGGCTTTGGTAACTTCCTCAACGTTGTATTGTTCCTGGAGTCCAGTTTTGAATTCTTTTGCATCCGTTATGTCGAAGTCGTTGATGTAGATGAGGCCTACTGAATGATTAAATCGGTTTTACTCAACCGCCTGGCAACATGCAGCCTCCACGCACGTTAGGTTAACAATTATTCTCTCCGCTTGCGCTGCACTTCGCACCTCCACTATCATCATTTCACGGCTCATGCTGAAAATCCTCTTCGGTTTAGAGCCAGTTTCTTCTTCAATGCCTTTAATGATGTCAAAAGGGTTTACTGTCTTCTTCTTTCCAGTCCCGAACGTGATAGAGAAGTTAAAGGGACATATTTCCTCCTCTCTTTTCTTGCAGCTTTTCCGTTCATCGGTCCTGGTACTTTTAAGTTTGCTAGAGTGCCAGACTGGGCCGACAACACTGCCGACAATAATGACTGCCTCTCAATATACATTATTTCAGTAGCACTCAGGTCAGCAGGCATGCTTTCCTCATTTTCTTCACTAAGCCCTTTGAGTTGAATCTATTGCTTTTTCGATCCTTCTCTTAGTACTCGCAATCTTGCCACTCGCTCCTTCCTTTGGTTCCTTCGTTGCAGAACTGTTGCAGGTCTTCCATTGATCCTCGTTGAGGACCCGCTGGATACACTTCACTCATTTTGAATTTTTATTTATTTATTTGGGGAGGGTCCTCTTGATGAATCAAAGGGGCCGGGTTTTCGCACACTTCGAGCACAGAGCAATTTGAAATAATCACACAAAACTAAAAATACTCGACCCAGATTCTAGCGGGCGCCCCCCACGCTGGTTCTACCTACTGACAACACTTCAATAAATAACCTTATAAACACTGTGCTGACAATTTACATAAACACTATGTAATGAGTAACAACTCCAAGTGGGTATACTAACAGTACCACCTCGGGAAGGGCTGGAATACTTGTTATGAGCAAGTAATCCTGATCAAATCCTTGTATGTAGACGGTTCCCTTTACGATACAAATAATAACACAATTCGGCACCAGTAAAACGTGGTCAAGGAAACTGTGAAAATTTCAAAAAAAGGGATTTATAGAAATTTGGAACTTGAACAGGCTTAACGCCAACTACATTCTTGTTCATTTCGCACGTGCTAATTGTCACAGAAATAACTTGTTGCGCCTTGCACAAGAACTCATAAATTTTAATATTGATGATTAAACGCTAATGCTGACAGTAGGTCAGTGCATGGCATGGAGAGAAAATAACTAATGAAGTAGGAAAATTAGCTGAATACTGTGTGATATAATACATTCACCACCTAACTAATGTACTCTGATAATATCTAGATTATGCAATAGGTATTACACGTGCCACAATGAGTGTACCTCATTGCAGGTTATTAAAATGATCCAAGTGGAAAATCTGAATTTAAACGAATGGCTGCATAAAGGGGCAAACTTTTAAATACTCGCTTTAGTAAAAAGCGTTCACGTGTGAGCAAATACATCGTGTTAATATATTCTTGATGTTAGAGTGATGAAATGGCAACGTTCATGCAAGTGATTGATGCATCAGCCACTCCCGCGGGGGAGAAACACGAGAAAAAACTAAACTGAAACTGGTAAACTGTCATCACCGAGAATTTCATGGACTATTGTTGTGAATGCCACACACCGTGGTCACCGTGGCCGAGTGGTTAACAACGCACTCTTCACAAGGTGTCGGCAGTTTGATTCCCGGCTGTGCCGCCCGATGTTTCTCCCCGTTGGGAAAAGGAAGAACGCAGACACAATTCCCCACTCTATCCAGGTGTCAGAAATGGGTGCGGGCTTGACCACGGGTACCCTTCATTGCGTGCTGGTGTCAGTTATGAGGCATTTGAAAAATCAATGTACAAGATGAAATGTATCAGGCTTGATTGGAATGAAACAACCTTTTATCCTTCGCAATGTTACGGCGACCAAGGACGCTTACAGCATGCATTTCCTCCCTACGTTTACTTGTAAGGAGATCTACTCAAGACTTCAAGAGCACTGAGGTCTTGTCGGTGAACAGGTAAAAAAAAATGCCAACATACGCCATATTGCTGTGTAAGCGTAGAAATAAAGGGAGCAATAAGTCAACGTGAGTAATATCTTGATGTACACATTATGTCTCTCAACGTGAGCAATATCTCACCGTCAGCTATGTTAAAGACTAAAGAAGTCGCGACTGAGGCCGCCGTCACACTGCGACCAAATGGTAACGTTTCGTCATAATCATTTACAGTCAGCGGCACCAATCGGTCTGTCCAACGCTACGAAACCGTCAGATTTCAGCCTCAGTTTGAGACCAGCTTAGTTTTACCATGATTTCAGAACCGGTAATCATGGTAAAACTAAGCTGGTATTATTGGATTGGCATATTATTGGAGAGAGCGCCAAGGTGAGAACGCTCAAAAAAAAAAATTAACACATTCCCTGCGAAGGGACCCACCGGTGGGTCCGTTGGGTGATTTTCATAGTGCTGCTGATCCACCTGCAGTCACTAACTCATTTTTTATTAATACCTAATGAAAGCTAAATAAACGCCAGATCCAGGTAATGTTTGCAATTTTTAAAGTTGATTACCACAATTGGCTATAAATTTGAATTTAATATTAAACTTCAGTTTAACCCATCGCAGTTTACGTGTTAAGATCATTTATAGAATTTTCTGGAAAAAAAGAATGCAATGAGATTTTTGTCGATTTTTGCGAGACATTAATTTTTTTCGTGCTGTCGACGATAGAAAGAGGTAATTGAAAATAAGAGGATATTTAACTATATTAATTTTTTGGCTATTTTGTACACAATTGCTGTTACATAGCATCGTTCCTCAACTTTTGTCCAGGTCTGAATTCTCCCGTTTCTGTTCATCTTAACTTTTTTTGGAAAACTACTATGTAAAATCTTGTTACTTTGTATATGATTGATGCATTATGACCTAATCTTTATTTGGCATAAATTTCGTTACGATTCATTCATAACTTTCTAAGCAACATGCTGATTTATGTCGGTGTTGTTTCCGTTCTTTATATTATGGCCGCAATGTGATATGGAACGAAGGAAATGGAAAATCTATGCCCCAGGCAAATTCATATGGGAATCTATGCACCACAACCAGGGCATAGAAACAGCAAGGCTGAATGCAGGTAATAAGGCAAGGTAAAAGTTGGAAAGTAATAGGTGCTGTAAAAAAGACAGCCATGAACCGAGAAAACGATAGTTTGTAACAACTGAAAAACTTGTTCTATTACAACTAAAGAAAAGCCTATCTATTCTTTAGCTCGGGACTTCACAGCTAGTAGGTAGTCACAAAACTACGCCAGCGGTAAAATTTTACTGCGCTCAGAAGCAGCTTCTGTTCCAGTTTACACTCTCTAATTACAATGAATCATGAAAACGTGTTTTTGTTCGTCATTTTGAATAATCCGATTTTCCTTCAATGGTGTGAAGTTTCGGGGACCATAAAAAAGCCCGCGTAATGACACTGTCTTCTCCGAGCTTGACGGTAGGGCTGGTGCTTTTGGCATCCTAGGTTTCTCCGTTTCCTTCTACCCATGTCGATCAACGTTTTGTCTGAAAAGTTCAATTTTGCTACCATCGGACCAAATAACTAGTTCCCAAACGATATTTTCTGCCATGAGGGTCTCCGGCGAACGTTAAAAGTTTTTTTTCGTGTTTTGCCATAGAAAGAAGAGTTGTGTGTGGAGTGAAGGCACGTAGACCACTTCTATAAAATTATGTAGGAACCATTTTGCAACTCCAGTTCTTTCTATAGGTCTGTAAGGGTTGTCATAGGCTCATTCGTCACCTTGCGCAGTATATTGTATCGAGAGCAGCCCGTGATCTTCCAAGGACCTCCGACCTGTGGAGTTTCTCTGTCACTTGGACTTTCTCCGACCTTTGGAGTTTCTCCGACCTTTGGAGTTCCTCCGACCTTTGGAGTTTCTCCGACCTTTGGAGTTTCTCCGACCTTTGGAGTTTCTCCGACCTTTGGAGTTTCTCCGACCTTTGGAGTTTCTCCGACCTTTGGAGTTTCTCCGACCTTTGGAGTTTCTCCAACCCTTGAAGTTTCTGCGACTCAGAATTTCTTAGATCCTTGTAGCTTCTCCTACTCTTGAAGCTCCTACTCAGTGTCACCGGGCTTCTGAATGAACTATTGCGCTATTAGTTTAACACGTTCAGTAATTTGTCTATTTATTAATCCATCTTTGCAAAAATTTCGAATAGCTGTGAGCATTTCTACAAATTTCGGCGTTGTATTCATTAAGCATACTTCTTTAACAAAATTGGGAAAGGTAAGGATTGTGCCGATTGTTCTCCACATAACATGGGTTTCTTTCTGGATGCTTGTGGAAACTTAAGAAAAAGATTTCGATTAAGATTTTCAAATTGTGGGGTAAAATGATAATGATTCAATATGATACCAATTTTGGCTGAATACTTTCGTCCAGTACAGTTATTTAGTGAGTTGATTTTCTGATGGACAAATTTTGTTCTGTTCCTATGAAATAATTTAACAGGTACACGTTCTGTAAATTATTTGCATTCATTACCCCAAACCAGAGCTCGGAGCCTTTAAATTACTTAAAAATGGAACTGTGCCAACACTCATGTGCTGTGTGTATATGATATTTGAACGTCTTTCTCGAGAGCTCGAGTCACTGTAACAGATTAGATTAGATGCTAGTTTAAGCCTCCCTAACCACAACAAAGATGTTCTAAAGAGAGGAAAAAGGAATGCACCATTTAGTTTGGAGTTAAGGGAACGCAGATTCTAAGCTCAAGGTGCACAGAAACTGAGTTGTGAAAGAAGTTCACGAAATCAGATGTAGGTTGAAGGAGAAAGTAGTAAAAACAGGACTTCAGTGAACCGAAAAAAAGATGTCCTGTAACAAAAGGAAGGCCTACTTACCCTTTACCTCGAGCCTATATATTCCCCCTGGGAGCGCTCTAATTCCCACAGATACAATAGTTGTATCCCCCTCAGAGGAATCTGTAGACAACAAAAAGCCTATTCTATGTCGATAAAGGGAAGACTCGCTTAACCGTTAAATAAGGACCTCATATCTTCCCCTGGAAGT
>JACJUY010002325.1:96170-110415 GCA_014220935.1 Platorchestia sp. MABIK | reverse complement strand
AATAGCATCTTTGGATCCAAATATAATGCATTGTGTTTTATTAGCATTTAATTTGAGACCGTTTCGGTCTCAACGGATTAACGTTAACATTAAAAAAAATTTTAAGAGCTTCGAAAAAAGCTCATGGAGTCAAAACTCTTCAAAATTGAAGCCTGAATTATACAGGTACGTACAGTGCCTGGATAAAAATTTTTAAAACTATTTTTGAGGTTATCTGACAATTTTGAGCTCTGGTTAGGAGAAAAGAGTACAGGTGGACCAGAAAACATTCTGGATATTTATCAGAATATTTAAACAAAACAGAACGAAATTTATTAACCAACATAAATTCAACTAAAATAAAGAAATACAGTACAGGCAATTTACTGAATGTGTTAAAGTTACATATTCAAGTGTTTGTGCAGTAGCTCGGAAGCGTCAGGAGGCTAGCGTTAATTCTTCGGTCAAAATTCGGAGCTTCTTGCAAGTGCCAAGGGCTGATTCCGCTCCATAGCGGTTTAGGAGACGAATGAGTCCACGGTAGCTCGTACAAACCTACAGAAAGAATTGGATTCGCGAGTTCAGTTGAAGAACAGTTCTAAAGAATTACATCAATGTGATCTACATGCCCCAAGCAGAACTCTTCGTCATGCAGGAAAACGTGTGAAGACCCGTTTAAGGTTTGCTGAACACAATCTTGACAAAAAAGTATTATGGGTGCAGGTTGAACGATCCGACAAAAGCAAAATTAAACTTTTGGCCAAATCGAAGCTCGTAATGTTTTTAGGATAATAGGGTTTGCCTATAATACAGAGATCACCATACCGTCTGGCAAGCATGGAGGAGGCAGCATCATGGTCTGGGGCTGTTTTACTGTCCATGGTGTTGGATGTTTGGATGTGGGAAAATAGATGCATCCATGTACAGGCGAGCACTAGAACAGAAACTGCTTATATGCGAAAAATTTTAACGGCTGAATCTAGTGGACTTTTCAGTAAGACCATGACCTACGAATATATGGCAAAATTAATAACAAAGCCGCAAAAACTTAAGTCAAACATTACTTTGATCGAGGTAGAAATGTCAAATGAACGTTTCGAAAAATGTTGAACACATCTATGAGAAACAATTAGAATTTGATTATATAACTTCTTGTCGCCAGTGCAGTTTCCAACCGCTTGGGATATTTGTTGAAAAGGTTCTTGCAAATATCTTTAGGTATCATGGCCAATTCTTGGTATTTTATTTTCAAATTTGAAAAATTTCTAGGGTCTCTTTTCTCTTTTTCTGAAACTTAAATTTTAATTCTCGCCACACATCCTCTATTGAATTTAGGTCTGGGGATTGACTTCACCATCCTGTAACCGATTTTTTTTCTGCTGAAGCGAAAGTGTCGTATATTTTAGATTATTGTCGTCCTGCATTGTTCATGTTTATAGCCACTTCAAGTAGGCAGCAAGCTGTTGGAGATTATCGTCCAAAATCATAAGGGGCATCTAAGCAATCCCTTTCTCTTCATTTATCTGAAATTTACCAGGTTGCGTAGAGGAGAGGCAGCCCCATACCATTATGCTGCCTCAAGCAAACTTCAGCGAGAGAATTATAATATTAGGACCATGCGATGAGTTTTTCCGCCTCTAAACGTGACTAACACTATTCCACCCAAAATATAATCTCTCACTCGCCAGACCCTTGTACAGCGTCTCAAAAAACTTGAAGGCCTTTGAAATGTTACATGGCGAAATTCAGACGATTTCTGACAAAAATTGGTTCGAACAGAGATAGATGCCTTTCTTGGTGTGCGAGAACAGAATCCCTCCTTCCTAAAAACCGCTCTACTTGTGCTTTTGAACACATTTGCCTCAGCCGCTTTCAAATCATTTTGAAGTTCAGATCGAGTCTCTCGTGAATTCTTCTATTATTTAAAGGCTGAATGCTTATCTGATCAGTCTAAAATCTTAGACAGACGTCATGAACGTAGTGGACTGGAGTCGGATTGATTTGACGTGCGCATTCGAATCGTGCCAATAAGAGTTGAGGTTGATATTTTTAGCGCAAATGAATTTTTTCTGTAGCCCATGTCTTTTTTATACAACTGAGCCTTGACAATTAGTTCTTTGGTTCTATGTGGCAATTATTTGCTCTTCGCTGTATTAGAATTAAAGTGTTGATCGATGACCACCTTCTCATGCAGTTTTCAGACATTAATTGAGGTCCGGCGTTGTGCGCGCATGAAGTAGGACATATATCTGGGAAATTATATAGCATTCCTGTCTTGTAAACCTCTCTGGAGAGCACAAGGACAATTTACCATTTTTTTAAAAATAAATTTTGTCGCTGTGCTAAATACTTTTGATGCGAGAATCTAACACCTTTATCCTTGTTCACTATTTCAGTATTCTTTCACAGAATTTGTTTCCAACCAAAAGAATACAAGATACTCAATTTTCAATGACTTAGCTGATGAGCAACTTTAATGAATGAACTTCTGACCATGTTTCGGATTTTCGTTGGACCCTCGATAAATTCTGGTTTAAAACTTTGAACCCTAATTGAATGATCCTTCCAAATGCAGAGTGGAAGAAAATAGCGACAGCACACAAGCCGTTCATATTTCACACAACAAAGAATGTGGTTGTGCTATTGCTTTCAAGGGATGACATTCAAAGTATTAAAATTTTCTTGTAATTTTTCTCCAAATATTTAACATGAATTATTTTTGTTGGTGCTTATTGCTTTGATCATTTTGAGCACCTGCATTCCTGACTCTCAAAAAATAAACCTGATAACAATATAAAAATTCGTAAAATGGACCAGAATTTCTCAATAACTTTATAAATTGAAAAATTAATATTGTCTACTAAGTACTCCGAAGGTTAATGTTTCCAAATAGTATACGAAGAGAAGCTAACTAGATTTTGATCCTGTTTAGGCATTGTTCTCATCGTTTGTGCACCTTTTACATATGTATTAGAATGTGCTTGTATGCAAATATTCTAACAATTACCCACTCGTGATTACTGTATAGATAAACAAATATACATGTGAACACATCCGTATTATCAATTTCACAGGCAAACTTTCAGCTCACGACTCGAACATCAGTGAATTTGTTGGATGATTTTCAAAAAATCAGTGGTCTCACAAAAAAGAAATGGTGGAGTTGGAGAACAGAATTTGAGCGGAGTCGGGTGTTCGGGAAGAGACGGAGTCTGGCCAGCAGATTCGGCAGCCCGCATCTCCGCGCAACAAAGCTCTCCTCATTCCGGGTTATTGCGACGCTTCTCTTCTCCGAAGATATTCGATATCGCCTGAGCTCTTTTGTTAAGACTTCTATATTGCGGATTATGAACACAAAACCAGGTTTAATGGAAAGTTCGCCCTAAGACTTTGCTTTATGAATTGATGCTCTCGACAATCTCTTCTGTTGACTTTTGGGTCTTTTGTCGTAGAGCTAATCTAAGATGCAGAAACTTGCGTGCATTCATAGCTTCTTTAATGGAAACACGGCAGTGCAGCAGGATCATACCAGAGTGAGGGGCAAAAGATCATTTGCACCATAATAATATCACATCTGATGTAAATATTACGTTTTTAAGCGCATTGATTTTATGTTTGACCAGTTTTGCGGAGGTCGTCAATAGAATAAGAATGATCACAGGAATTTCCCTTCATTCAATAAACTTTTCAGCAAATGCTTGCAAACCAACTTGCGCGTCAGTAAATCCGTCGAAAGTCAAAAGTTCGCCTGTGCGTACGAACGGATTCATCGAGGCTCAAGCGTACATAGTGGTTGGTACAAGATTGAAACTCAAACTGGAAGATTAAAATTTCACAAACGATATTTCAGTGGTGTTCATTAGGCAATTCATCCATTTTTTCGACGATTTTGATCCGGCGGTTTCCTGGGCACACGAAATATTTAAGACAAAGTATCATTTCTTGTTTTTTTTTCGAGCAAGAGCCTGCATTTGTACTCGAAATGGGAGCGCATGTTCATCAGCGCAGGACGGCCTGTGTGTAATTAAGCATCGCCGCCCCGCACACGAGTGCCTAATGTCATATTAAGTTGGTTGCTCAACTTCCTCAACTGATGAGTTCCTTATTAATTCCAGCTCGCCATCTGCTGTGTCATTAATCTCTCAAGTCAGAGGCTTCGTTTGCTGTGGTGCTTTACACAGCTCAGCATGCGAGTGTCAGAGTTGAGTTCGGGTTGAACATCTTTTGTAAAAAACAGCTCAAGATGGAATTACGACAATCGGTATTATGGTAATTTAAGGTGAGAAAACAAGCATGCCGTATACCTTCATTTAGTTTCACTTTTTGCAACTTTTGAGGCAGGCAGCTCATGGCACAGTACTCTAAATATCACTTAACTGCTCTGGCATTGCCAGAGAATCTTGGATTATGGTACATTGGCGGATCTATTTATCGTCAATTTGCTTCTCTTACTGTCAGTTTCCACACTGTTGACTTCCCTCCTATCGAAATCGTCCACTGCCGGATTCTCCCACTGGCAAATCCTCCACTGACAGATTACCTATGTAATTGGCAAATACCAATATGGTGGCTCCTTTCCTCCTCTCCCCTCTTCAAAACTGCGACTTTAAAAGAATTTAGCTAAAAACATTGTGACACGTAAGCAATAGGAACTATTTTAAGGCATTCGAAAACGCTCAAACGAATATTTTATCCAGATCAACATAGAAAAAGAGATTTTACATAACAAAAATGATTGAGGCCAAACCCTAATTCTTACTAAGACATCGCTAACCAGTTAAATATTTTTGCTTACAGAACATTTAATGTTCTTCAAGACTACCGAATTACTCAGCAAGTTGTTTGTGACTTAGATTATTTATAAGTGAATCGAAGCGTCTAGAAACGACATACGTACTGTACATTTAAAAGACTCAGGTAAGTTCAAACATAAAAAAATGAGAGATCTTAATTAGTAGCCTCAATCGACGCAAAGGAATTCATGGGGCGTGCATTTACTAGTCAACAACTTGAGGATGTGTTGCAACTTTAATGATCTAATGTTACTCCAAGACAACAATGATGTAGTGGCTGAAAAAATTGTGCTCACAACGTATTTCCGAGAAACACACATTTGTGAAAGAATATTTAGACTCTCAATGAAAAAATTTGCAATTTAACGCGTTGCTAAGAAAATATCCATTAATTTTTCTCAAGAGTTAGTTAGGTGATAAATTGTATAATAAATTCATGTAAAATTGTGCGTTTTAGAATGCTAACCTAACATGCGGCCAAATAAAAATATTTTACGTTGTGTCATCGGTATGAGAAGCTTCGTACCGTTTTCAGTATTTATTATTGCTAGTTTTAAAAAAAGGCTGAAAATGAAAAAAAATAAAAAATTATACAAATGCTTTCTGAGACATAATACATCCCTTTCCTTGTAGAGATCCATTTAGGGAAGAAATATGGAAATGCAGTTTCTGTTATTACTTAACATTTTGTGAACAATTTTATTCAAAATCATTTTCAGTTCCTCTGCCTTCTCAAGAGTGGACCTTCTCAAAGTCAAATGACAGATATTTTCAAATAAATGCAAGTGAAATAAAGAGTAAGACGGGTTTATCAACGAGTGTAGCAAGCAATTGAGATACAGCTTGCACAAAGCCCCATAGCAGCTGCCCACGTCACCACAGACAGAATGTGCTTACCGATGGAAGTAAAGTTGATACTCCTAAATAATTGTAATTTTTTGAAAAAATGTGCTGCAAGATAGAGAGAGTGCAAAATAGTTTGGAAAAATGTAAGGCGAAAAAAAGCAAGAACAAACAACAGAGCAGAAAGAAGGCACAGGACCGCTAGCATTAAGCACAGTTAGCCCTGCTGACTCAAGATGTGGCTCTGCTATGACCGATGTTGATGGCAGCAGTTAGTCGTCAATTTCCTTATCTTCAGCATTAGCGCGAACTACAGTAAAGTCAACTGCACCACAACCAGTAAAATGAAGTAGGACTTTTGAGCTTCTTTACACTTCTCAAGAAGACAGAGAAAAAATTAATGTTCATCTGGGAAATTATTTCTTTAGTTTAAATGTTTATTTTGATGTAACAAAAACTAAAAAGTTCTACAAGTTTTTTTCTGTGATGCGACCTGGACACATACAACGAGGTCATACTGCCAGTCAGCATTATCTGTGACAATATTTGGTAAAGTTTTGGGGCAGGAAAAGCTCAAATGTTGTTAAAAATATTCAATCATTTGAGGCCAAATGCTGATCTCTAAGATGATGCAATTAAGACCTACCACTGACAGCAGAGACTTCTACATCATGGCACATATTGTGTTGTACAACCCATATAAAGTAGTTAAGGTTCAAAATAGATTCAATATATTAAGTTTGAAAATGAAGTCAATAAATGAAAAATAATCAAACCTGGATGGCGCCTTCTTACAGGCTTGTGTTTTTATCTGTGACTTTAAATTTAAAAAAACACTCTAGACGGGTGTTTTTTTTTGGGTGGATCTTTTTAATGCCAACCCTGGTGTACTGCCTAATCCGTTAACTCAGAAAAACTTCTACTTTAATCTAATTTTCAGAAGCCTTGAATCCTAGTGCAGTGTGATTCACCTATCCAACCATTCACTTGCTGAGTTTATTTTTATCCATCGTTAAAATCACGTTATTTCCGACAACCGACAGGTCACGGTTATTGTCAAGATTGATGTGGACGGGAGTCGGGAACACCAACTTCCGACTTCCTACTTATATCAAGAAGTCACTGGCGTGCCTTTAATCTCAAGACGCCTTTAACCGATTGTTTGTCATTATGCATTGCAACAATAAACTAACAGTCTTGTGTCATCCTTAGCCCTAACTTGATTTTTTCAATACTTTGAAATTAAAAAACGATGTGCAGTTCTTTAAGCCGTAGAACAAAATAAGAGGGCTATTGAAACGTCCTTTCACTCAAATAAAATTGGCAAAGGAACCTGGATACATCAATTTTTATGATATTGACGTGTAATTAAGATTCTCAGACTAAAACTTTGGAAATGAGTACATTTAGTTGAACGGTTATCGAAAGCGTTTGAACAAAAAATGAAATTAAATTTTATGTTACACGAACAACATTAAGACCCCAAGAGTTTATACCCCAACATTAGTTGTAAGAAGAATCCAAAGTTTTAGTTTCAATTCCCAAAATTCGATAGAGGCATGTCGAATGAAACAGAATTTCATTCTGTATGAGATATATCCTCGACCGGATTTTTCACGAAGAGCTTCGAAATACCCGTATTTACGACTGCCTCCAATTACAAGCGAACATAGCTGGCATTCGAAGAGGGGCAACATGTCCAGCAGACCGCAGTGCGACAAAATTAGAGACAGTCTTGGACCTAGAAGACCGATTGCAGTTACAATTCCGACGTGTTGCTTGTTGAAAAGTAATTAGAACGCTAAAAATTCACCGTTCGTTTGAAAGCATGAATTTATTTACTAAAAATTGAAAATTAACCTCATTACTATTTATTATTCTAAGGAGGAATATTCGCTAACATACTAAATTTCTAGCTGGTAATTCAGTTAAGCTTATAAATGTCTATTGTGTGTCACAGTAGTTCAGCTTAACAATCCGCGTGTAGAAACATATAACTTTTCCTACAGTCACAGCTCAACACGTTTATTGTTTAGTGACACATAGGGGGTCACTGGGGAGATTCGTAAAATGCAAGTGACCCACTGGTGTTCACAATTCAAGATTTACTCGTTTTTCTTGACAGTCAAATGAAAGCACGTTTTAATTCATTTTTTACTATTTGTAATGTTGAAATTGAAATGAATTTTAATTTGAGTTTAATATTGAAGTTCAGTTTAACCCATCGCAGCTGTCATTGTTATCTATAAATAGAGGAAGCCTGAAGAATGCCTCTCCAGCAATTTATGGAGGTAAAATTTTAGGTAGAAATACTGACGACATGAACTTACACTTCAGTAGGGCAGACTGTTTGAGGGTCTAAACGGTCACCCTGTGAGGCCGATAAAAATATTTATTGCGTAAAACCTCAGGTCGATAGTCAGGGCAAATCGGATTGAGTCGTAGTCTGGATCGAATCGAGTAATCGAGCTTACTTATCTCTATTAAAATAGAGAATAGTGAGAATAGTGACATAAAATCTTGGTATAACAAATTGTGTTAAAAGTTGATACGCCAGAGATTGCTGTACAAAGGTAAGTTACGATTTTTTGTAACCGTAGCTAGGGTTCCATCTAACTCATTATTTGCTGAATAATTACCAAACGGACTTGTATTGCTGCTCAAGTCGTCGTCACATTGCTCGAAATGGGGACGCTCATTGAATTCTTGTTATTCGTAGTTCCTTCGACTTGTTATTCGTGGTTCCTCCATCCGGTTTAAAAGTTCATTATATTGTCATATGCATCCCTTGTAACTTGTTTCTAAACCTAATTTATCATCACATTATTTACAGCTCCTAGATTTGAGTCTTGCATTCAATACTCAGCTCCTGAGTGACGTTTCTAAGAGAGCTTTACAGCACCATGCTGATCAGAGAGTGTGGTCTCCTTTTGCATTTGGCCGCGCTGAATTAGAATGCTCTGGTTTGGCCAGCAATCTCCAGTGTTCTTTTTTGTAATTTTTAACTGAACACTAAACAAGATTGGGATCAGAACTTGTGATTCCTTGCCTCTGTGTGAACAGATCAGAGACTAAAGCTCTTGTTTGTGGAGCGATTTCCCAACGAATTTCAACGCAAATTACCACTTCGGGTAGCATTATACTGCATTCAATTTAGAGACAAAAAACATCATTATTTTATATCACAACAGACACCTTTCCGCTTAGTTGATTAAAAAATCAAATTTAGAAATTAATCACCGATCACCCTGTACAAACCTGAGAATCCTTTATTCCAATTAAAATAACGTGATTGGTAGGCGCTGATAAAAAACACTCACTGTTTTTCTTGCGAAATTGTTGAAAGGTTTTCCACTGTAGTCGTGTTCGCAAAATTGAATAGTGCGAGGCATGCTTGCCTGCATTGTAAAGTTTGAGTGGCTTTGGCCCAGTACATGACCGGATCGTAACCTCCACCGTCACTCCGTATGAGCGCCTCATGCGTTCCGCAGTGGCATCATCACTTCGTCGGTCCAATGACCGCGGTGCCTGTAAAGTTTCTCGCGAGTTTTGCCAAAGTCAATAATTGCGATTGGACTTTCCAGAGAACTTACTTAACTTGAGCTAATCAAAGCCTCTTCTGACTGTCATTTGAGCAAATGAAGTGCATGTA
This sequence comes from Platorchestia sp. MABIK, assembly GCA_014220935.1. Lineage (NCBI taxonomy): Eukaryota > Metazoa > Arthropoda > Malacostraca > Amphipoda > Talitridae > Platorchestia > Platorchestia sp. MABIK. Next base: position 101,148 of record JACJUY010002325.1, on the reverse strand, counting down.
AAAGTTACCTTGAAAGTGGCTCGCCGTTTTGCACTTAGCAGTGGCGGTTTCCTAGATGCCACCGTCACCATGCAGTTTGTATGACTATCCCTGAAATGAATCACCCAGATGTTCTAAATATATAATTACTTGGCGACTGCAATAAGATAGGAACGCTTTTTTTCATTTCGTATCCTTTACGTTTTTGCCACTGATTTTTCCCTATTCATTATTTTTTCGATGAGGTGGTTTCCAGTATCATTTTATCATCCAATATCTCATATATGAGTTTCAGAGCCAGAATTTCAATCAAAATACTAAGCATTTGGTAAAAATGCTGGGTTGGCAGATGCTCGGGATACGATTTTATTTGAAAAAGCTTAAACCTGACGTTTTAGATAAAAAAATGCAAACGTTGGATAGTTGAGTAAGCAGAACTTTCGTTGACAGCTACACATATACCACTGCGATGACGTTCCTGACTTGAAAAATTTGCTCGAAGTCGGCATATTATTTCCTAGTCTACAATGACCTAGTACCGTTAGCTGTCAAAAACTTTACGTGATGCAAAAAAACGGCGAAGGGAATGTAGATGAAATAATGTGCTTCTAAAAATGCAAAGGCGACCGCTTTTAATGTGATACATAATTAACTTAATGAGCCCAGAATATTCATCAGAATATAGACCTAGACACCTAATTACTTGGTTCAGACAGCCTGCCAAAGAATGTAAAGCACCTAAACTTAACAAGACACCGACCTTACCGCCACGCAGCGGCCCGTATCGACCGCACTGTGCTGCTGATGTCAATCCAACGCTGCGGTCCCGAAGTGGATTAGTGAAGATTTTAGGAGCCTCTACGTGACGCGAACTTCGAACGAGGCTGCGATAAAGCGCTTTATTAATTCCAATTAGCAGAGCTGACCGGCAAATGGAGGCGGATCATCAGACGGCGCCAAACGTCGTTACCTACCACGACAGGGAGACGCGGGTTTGATAAAAGGAGAAATGTTTCGTTTTCGCTACGCAGTATTTAGAGTTTCGATTGATATACTGACGATGGTGCCTAATCAAATACAGAATCGCATTTATAATTCTATCAGATAGTGTACTTGCCACGTCAAAAATGACGGTGTTGTTGTTTCGTTTCAGATACGATGCATTCGTAAAAACTGTTCAATTGAACACTCTCAGATATGGTAATGGCAGCTTGTGTTACTAAAGAATATTCGAATTGAGAATTAGAAAGCCACTTCGTCGCCATCTAATTAAAATATAACGTCAGGAAAAAAACATTATTTGACCAATATACTGTATTTAGCTGATGAAAAAATGATCTCCAAACGTGAAAAATGAAAAATGACAATAAATTCAACTATCCTATGTAAATTTTCTGTGAAAATCTACTCACTCCATTAAGCCCTGGAGTTTTAACAAAGAAACCCTTGAAACAAGTAAAATCAAAAACTTTTCCAACAAAAATCTTTGCCAAAACCTTCGCAGTATACTGGAGTATTTTGCAGTAATACAACGCTAGAGTAACCCCGCCTCCAAAAATAACGTGTTATTCTAAAATTAGGGTTAGAATTCATTCGTGGATTACCTGTAAAGTATTGCTCACTGTGCCATCGCATATGTTTGTGATATATGTCTTGTATTAATTTTAATCGTGTTTATCGTTTGCTCGGGTAGACGGGATACAAGTCAGAAGTATGTGATGTTCGTCTTGTGAAATAGTATGAATGGTTAACCGAAGAAGCCATATACAAAGAAATAATTAAACATGTAATTAAATTTCATTTATAGGAAGATAACGTTCTCAAGCGCGTTTGTGCAAGGGTGCATTCCATGTTGCTAGATTAATTGGGATGATGATATATTATTTAGCATGCAAAGAATATGTGATAATGGATAAGTATTGTCACTGGAATTGGTCATACGTGTCACTGGAATAACATGTTACAAACTTTAGGGTTAGCAACAGTGATACAAGCGCTGTACCGAACTTGTTTTCAAAATTTTACAATTGAGTTGTTGAGTGTTTTAGAGTTGTATTTCACATTAAGAAGGCTGAGCTATATATCGGTATATCGTCAATCACACCGAGTATGTTCTGCTTAAAAGGTTAAAAAATTAATCATCAGAAGTTTTGATTGGATGCGAACTGAAACATGGCATAGTGTGAGTAGGCCTGTCGTTCAGGCCTAACGTCCGTACGCATATTGCAGTCCATGTGCGCACATGCAGCAAACTGCTCAATGACTCGGAAAGCCTATATTTTGTGAGAGATATGAAAACTTATTTGATGCACGCACAATAGATGCTCATAGCTTTGTGTTCTTTTCGGTTTTATTTACATCAAGTAGTATTGTATTTTTGAAGGTGGAATGGTAACTCTCCATACAATGATGTCAGATAACTTTTGATACAACATTTCCTGGTGACAACTCACAGAGCCCCGGAAAACCGGAGGCGGTTCTACCACAAAAGTCCGGGTTATGCTGCGAGTTGACCGCTTGCGACGCTAACTTTATGCCAGAATAACTTGACTTTACGACAAGGCCGGGTAATTAGCGGGAGCCCTTTAGGCTAAATGAGCTGCTCAAATATTTCCGACCGAGTCTTTTCGCATGGACTTGTAATGAAGATTTCTTCGGCTTTCGGCAACAGATTTATGCTAAAGTATTTTATTTGAGGGTATTTATTTAGAACTGTTATGGGAAAGAAAAAGTAATTTCCTTTTTATTCAATGTTAATTAGTTTCAACGATAGCTTATCAGTTTTTTGTGACATCGCACCCGAAAATATTTCTAGTTTTAGCATAAAATCAGAGCCCACTTGGCTACTTGAACAAGTTTCAGACACAGCTGCTTCTTTCCAGCGAGTAAGGATGCAGGCGTAGTTATGGAGTGTGTCTGTAAAAGAGAGTACAAACAGAAGATAATTAGTCTGTCAGTCAAAAGCGCCCCTTCTCGAAACTGACACTTCATTAGGGAGGGATACGGCGATGAGTGCTGGTCTACTCCTCTTGGGGAGGATGAGAGGAGCGAGGCGAACATCGTGTGGGTCTATGCAGACGGTCAGCATATATTCAGCTGCTGAAACACGGATTAACTATTTCCAGTAGCAGCCACAAGAACGAATTTGGAGAGCGATTGACCGACGGGAATATCACCATCAAGAGATGAAGATAGCACGGGAAAAATCGACTTTAACTCAACTAGATACAGTAATTTAAAATAATTCTGGAACAAATCCACACGCAAGCAAAAAATTTTACTGAGAAAACGTGGAAGTCGTCCATGATGTCGTGATGAAATCATTCAACAAATCCCGAAACTGTCGCTTCAGCACTCTCACTGGGTCACTATATAGGTATCTCAAAGCGGAGAAGTCTGTGAAATGGTTAATGCCAAGGTTTCAAAATTGATGACGTAAATCATGCGCACTTTGCAGCAACGATCCGGACCTTTAGATCAAGTTTACAATCTTTTGTGATCAGCAGTAGCCAGTACGATAGGCGACTTTGTTCAATTGTACACTGAGAAACATGAAAATAAATAATTAATAATTATTAGTTTCTGAAATCATTATTAGAGTATTCTGATACCACACAATAAAATTTTTAGGCGATTTTGTGCTCGGTTTCAGATGTCCCGAAGATCCAAAGTTACGTTCATGCGAAAGTTCAAACATTCATGTACGAAGTTATGAACGATTTTTTGTTACAGATCCCATACAACTGCCTGAGTTTCCGCCGCTGCAGCTGAAAGTAGATACCTCATTTTTTGCAGCTGTTGTTTCTGCTGCAGCTTCTGGTTATCCTAAAAATGCTGGCCTCACAGCTTTACCGCTGTTGCTACGGGTATGGCTGCAACTGTAGTTGACGCACAGTCCCCAACCCTACATTGGCAAGAAAAGCTCTCTGGCGGCGGCCCAAACTAGAGGCAATTAAGTCGAGGCTAACAAATGATGCTCGCTTCTGAGCACCGTGCGAATATCTCTCTTTACTCCCTCTCCTTGACCTCGCTGTTGCGGGGCTGAGGGCGGCCAGCACCGACCTGCTTATGTCCGCACCTAAAAATATCGGGAAAGCACCTTGTGTATTTGTGCAAGCACGAACGAATGTCTCATGTGTTGTTGAAAAATGCTAGATAAAATGGAGATCATATAAGAACATTCTTTTTTTAATTTGAGGGTGAGACCACACTCGTACGCACCTCACTAGGTGTCTCTACATGCCAGTTAGCGCAACGGTCCCGGCGGAGCATAAATCAAAATTTATCCTAATATCAGGAGGAGTGTAGTCGTTTGACGTCGCGTAAATCATCAAAATAGTTCCAGTAAAATGCGGCCTCCATTTCCCGCTGTTTCCTGGCGGCGGAAGTAGTAAGTAAGATTCAGTTAAGGATAAGCAAAAGGTGGCGCTGGTGCAGCACTCTTTAGGGCCACGGTGTTGACTTTTCCTTCTGACCGCAGATTACGAATTTGCTTGCCAGTGTGTGCGCTGATTTAGCTCTAGTGTGGTCTTGAAATACGCTCGAACCTCAAGTATTTTTCATCTGTATAGCTGATTATGGAAGCAGAAATTTTTTCGTGAAATGAATTCGGTCGTGGAATTCGGATGTGGAAAGTAGTACAAAGAATCAATGCAGATGTATGAGTACATGAAGTTCTTTCTTTTCAAAAAGGCTTTGGCGCAGATGGATTTTAATATTTTAGTTGAAGCCATTTGAACCCGAGCTCTTCACCAGCTTAAAGACACCCGTACGGAATATGAACGACGCTCCGATTAAAACAGATCACACCTAACTTGAGGAAGCGAAAATGTGAAAAAATATTCTGAAAAGTGTGGCAGAGATGGGAAAAAAGAGTAAAATTTAACCGGCAGTGATTTTGAAACGAAGTAAACTCAGTATTTTATTAAGGGAGACGTCCCCCTGAAATCGACGAATCAAGGAAATGACTGTAACGTTCGTTCTATGCAATTTAGATCTA
>JACJUY010002325.1:85233-95771 GCA_014220935.1 Platorchestia sp. MABIK | reverse complement strand
ACCACACATATGTATATGTATTATTTTTTTTTAACTTCATGAAAATAACTGTATTTCCCCAGATGCTGAAGATGACCCTTGCGGTCTAAACGTTCATCTTTCGTGTACATTTTTAGTTCTGACATATTATACTCGCTAAGTAATAATGTCTATTTTAAAAGTGACTATCCTTGCTATTTCATTTATAGTTTAAAATTAGCATACATATGTATTTTTGGAAGTAAATAGGGGTCGTCTCTATTACTTTTTCCCACTCTCGACATAATTTTGGAGAAAATGGGGGATAGGGTAAGGAAAAGTGTGTACTTTTCAAGAGACGTCTTCTCAAAAACTACTTATTGTAGAACAATGACTTTGGTGTCATTGGATGCGCAATAAGTTGCTGCCAACTTAACAACCAACTTAGTTCTTTTCCGTTGTCAATAGTTAACAGGTAGTTTCTTTTTTTTTTAGGTTAGGTTTTTGTTTTGCTTGTTTGTTCAATTTATCAACTTTCAAATTCATTTCATGCTTTTTTCAGGTAATTTTTTTTTGCTGAAGATGAGCGAATGCTCGAAACGTTCAATTTTATTGTTTTACTTGCAATTTTTAATTCGAGTAAATGTTTTATACGGTATTTTTAGTTCTCTCCTTTTTACTTAAAATCAGGATGACTCCCGATAACTTTTTTGCTGATATTAGTTATGCGAACACAGATTTTTGGGAGACAGTAGGTTGACATTTTAATTAGAACATTGTGTGATTTTAATTTATTTTTGCGCAAAGTAGTACCGTAAATAAAATCAGGTATTGAAGGTTTACTGTCAGGGTGAAAATCATAGCTTGACCAATTAATGGTAAGTTATAAAAAATTGGTGTGTCAAGTCGATTTTAAATTACTCTCCACAGAAATTGAAATTGCATAACCCTGAACCAGGAAAAAGAGTTTTCTGTACACGAGTATGGGAACTATTGCGCAGCATGCCGGCCGGAAGAAGTCATCTTGGGTCAATTCTTGGAGCTCCAGTGCTCTCAAACGTCAGAGAGCATAATACACACGGGCTCTGTGAGTAACTCATAAGTGACGATGAATGCTAAATTTTAGACCCTTTTTAGACTAGTTTTGACTGTAAATCTTAGTTGTTAAATACTGTTTCCACAAGGTGGATCCTTCTCTTTTAGTGAGATTCTGAGTGCAAATACCATCTCGTAATAGCTAACCGAAAAGTTCTACTCCCTCTTTTCAGCTCTAACTTATTTTACAGTTTTAATTTTTTTCTTTTTGTCTTCTCATGTGCGTATACTGATTTATTTTGATTCATGCATTCTGTTATTACTTTCACGTTACGTTGCTCGTATTAAATGCAGGTGCGAAGTGTTAGAATTAGAGTATTTATATACTCGTATGTATATATGCATAATACTATATATAATATACATGTATTTTATATATAATAATATTTACTTGTGCACTCGAAACGCAGCCATAAGGAGGAAATGACGAATTGGAAATAATATAATTTTTTCTGAATAGGTGACAATTTTTATTAATTATTAATAATAAATGAAAACCAAAGATAAAAAATGAGCACAAAATTACTCTGGCTGCCAGTCTCAGGTCGAAGCGCAACGCGCGACTCAACTTGGGTGAGGCGTGAAGTGCCCCGGAGGCGGAGGTAGGGTCGCGCTAGGGTAGGGTGCCGCCCCCGTCCGGCACCGGCTGGTGCGGGCCCACACATGACGAGCTCAGCTCAGGAAGGTGCTGGGTCACAGCACCCAAGCGGGCCCACCAGCGTACCTACGGGACGAAAGGGCTATCCATTCAGCGTGAACACAGTGAGAGTGCTGCGGCAGTCAGTTCAATGCTATGACGGCGTGAAGCACAGAACTTAGTTCACAAAAAGTAAAACCAACTTTGACTTTTGAACATTAATTAGTCTACAACACTAAGCGTTTTCATGCACCGGAGTGCAGTAAGTAACAACAAAAACTCCGTTCAGCACGCAAGTAATGGAAAAAACATTTTCACACAGTAGACACAAATGGCAAAAATGGTCTAATCATACTACTGGCCAGAGTACACAAAAAATGAGAACTGAAATTACATACCGATGGCTCGCATAAAATCCTGTTGGTTCTGAACCACGAGGAGCACCATCAAGCTTGCAGAGATGATTGGTCGCGATGTTGACAGGCCAGGATATATATACAATTATACATGTATAAAAGTTAGTTAGTAGTTAGCCATAACTAGCCTACGCGGCCACAACTGTAAGTAGATTATATGCTGATAACTAAAATTTGCCTACGTGCTCACCGCAACGATAACCATTTTATTAATTACCTAACACTAATCTTCTCTTGGATTTCCATTTAGACAACGGGCGATGAAGTGATGGTTTGGAGGTGGTGCGACTTGGTCTTCCTTCAGTAACGCTAGAACTAAAAAGTTTATTGCTGGTTTCGGGATGCAATGTTAAAGCAGAATCCTCGCCGTTTTATATCATAATGGCATTTATGCTTAATTTTAGGAAATAAACCTGCTTCCGGCTGTGGCTTACTTTCATTACCACGTCTTCCCCAAAATCTTACGTAACAATGACCTTAACTGTTGTGGTAGAAATTATCTTGACTGTATATACTACATACTGTATATTCTAGCTTGACGTGTCTCGTTTCTGGGGGATTTGGTGGTGAAATATAGTGTTTCTCGAATAACAGTTACTCGTTCTGCTATAATTCATTGAGAAACATCATTTAGCGCAACTGTCGAAGAGATTTATTACTCGTGTTCCGTCTTGAGATCCATCTTCTAGGACAGGGACTCTGGTTTGCACTCGGCCGTCTAGGTGAGGTATGTTTCAGTAGCGAATGGAACTTGGTCTTTAGAGTTTAATTGTACGGGTCTCTATTAAATATTCCCTACGGGAAGACTCATCATATTAATTTTCTTATGGTCAGAGGCGTCACATTCTGCATTTTCTATTGGTTGATTTACAGTTATGGAAAATTAGAAGTGGTATGTGTAGTGATGTACTGCCTAAGTGACTACAGAAATGGTCGAGGGAGGTCCTTACAAAGGGTTGCAATTGGTACCAATTTGCTGAAACACTTTTTATTTTAGTTTATATCTAATGTGTTAAAATAACATCTACAAATGTTGAAAAATAATCTAATATTTAAAGATACTCCTCTCGTTGTTCTAATGAGATATTCAAGTCTATGATAATTTTTTATAAAAACAGAATATTTGCAAACGTATTGTAATTTACAATAGCTGACGTAATTTATGGCATCACATCGACAAGGAGAGAACTAGTTAGACCTAAACATTCAGGTAAATCCCCCAAGTATAGAATTCTTAACTATTTCTTTAGTTCTCTTTAGTACAGGTGACGCCAGGGAAAGTTGTTAAGGAAGCAGTGAAAAATCTCAAAAAACGTACCAAGAGCGCAACAGAAAAACAATGAAATTAGTTTAGCCAAATCTTAGCTATAGCTTCCTCATGTAATTAAACTCTATCATTCAAGTGATAGAAAGATTAGAATGAAAACAATTTTAGGGGTTCACATATTCTCGAGGTGATATTTAGTGTAGCTAATTCTCATAAATTATAGTATTATGGTAGTCGTCATATATTCCAACATTTTAATGAAGCTAGTTCTCGAAGATTAGAGTATAATGGTAGTTGTCATATATTCCAATAATTTTCAGTAAACTTAGGTCTAACTAAAGCCATCCCAGACCGTACCTTTTGAAATCAATCCGGTCGAAAAAATTTAGAATGATTTGCACATTGAATTCAGAAAAATGACTTTCAAGTATTTTACATTGGAGCAGATATCTGGGGAAAATTAGAAAAATTTTAAACATTGCGGTCAAAATATTTTATCGTTATACAGGTGATTAGAGGCTGTTCTATCCGGCCAACACCGTTAGGCACACAAGTAATGAAATAAGAAACGTTTTTACACAGTAGACACAAATGGCATGTACTGTATGAACCACGAGTGTAAAGTTTACAGGGTTTCTCACGGAATATTTATGTGTGCTATATTGATTTAAAGAATTGTTTTATTATCATGTTGTTACAGCAAACGTCTTTAACACAAACTTTCTAAAATATCACCTATTTGTCACCTGACTCATTTTACTGAAAGTTAAAATAAAGTTCATTAATTGTTATTCAATATTTAGGTAGTAATTTCAAGAGGTGAGAGGACAGTGTTCGAGTATTTATGGCCGAAATTCTCCAGCGTGGAATTGCATTTGATGAATAACTGAATTTGAGAGTAACGAAATGTAAAATTCCAGTCACAAAAGATTTTGAATTTTAAAATAGGAAACAACGGTAATGAACACTAATTTCTGCCCAGTGAAACAAAACATAAATGTTATTATCAGGGTAAAGCAAACATGTCTCGAGTTATAAATGAGTCATTTGAAAACCAATATCATTGACTGCAGTTTTATCCCAAAGGTATTATTTCAGCGGAAACCAGGCACAGTGTGTACCGTAGTGATGTTAAAACTAAATAAGATTTGGAAGGGAAGTTACGGAAACATTAAGAGTGAGATTCAGCCGGAAAGGTCTCAACTAGGGTTGTATCCCGGGATCCTGGATGACTTAAGGCTGAAATTTCCAGGTCCGGGAATTCCCGGGATTCGAAATAGTATTTACATTTCAAGATAAGAATGAGAAAATAAGCTAAAATCGTGCTGTTTAATATGGTTATTCATTTAGAGAGCTCAAGATAGGACTTTAGTGTTTCAATATTATTGCAATTCACATCACTACACAGTGTAGTCTTCACCATCTCATAATATAGTTCAACCATCGCATCAGAATTTATTTTGTGGTTTGGTCTTTCAGGTAATAAAAAATAGACTGTGATAGATACGATGACAACGGCCAAAGTTGTAGAAACTGACGTCTTTGTGTGACGATACCATGTTTAAGATGCAACTGGGGAAAGTGCGAAGTGGATGAAGTGAGACAAGAGTTTACTTTGCAAAGGCTGGTCTACCAGTGGTTTGTTACGTCACCTAGAGAGGAAACACAACATAGTGAAGCCTGAAACTGTAGACCCAGTTGCGTAAACTAGCAGCGCAGAAGACAGAATTCTTATTGGAAAGAAGCACCCTCATGCAAGGGAGAGCAATAGTGAAAACACTAAATCTAAACAAACAATGATAACAAGATTAATAACGGTGCATCAAAGTATTCCGGAAGAACAAGGGACCAAGCTTGTAGGAGTTGATGGCTTGTCAGTAAATACAGTTACAAAGAGTGCATTCATTAGAGAATCCTTCTCAGATAATGGTTTTTCGCTCACAAAATCGTTAAATACTGTGATGGGCATGTGCAACAAATTACAAAAGCATAAATAAAAAAATATAAAGAAATCCCGGGATCCCGGAAATTCCCGGGATGGTCTTCCTGAAATCGCAGGATTCCGGGATTTTCATTTTGTCCCGGGATTGCCAGCCCTAGCCTCAACATCTTCGACCCAAACCTCATGACAGATTCTTATCGTCCACACTTCGTTATCTGCAACGACTATTGTCACGGTGCGCTCACTATTTACGCTTGCGGTACTGCGACTTTGTCTGAGAAACTAGTTTTTAACCAAAAAGTTCACTAGCAAATATAAAAGAACTGTAATTTTTTTATGCAAAAGTTGTCCTGTTTCATTTATAGGAGAGGTTTTCAAACTTGACAGCTTTCATTCTCTACTGTATAGTCGTTTGGGTCTGACAGTTTCAACTTTTGGAATCTCAGTTTACTAGGTCAGCAGAAAATAAACAAGTGTTTGATTTTTAACTGCGGCATCTACTTAACTCGAACAAATGCAAGCAAACTCTCCGCTCTTTTCAGCAAAACTGCTGAGGAGAGCAGAATTAGTTCCTCAATCTTGTTTGATGTTCGTGTGAATATCACCTCTTGAGAGCAGCCAGCCCTGTTTCACTCAGAGCCCCACTGGGGACGGCGGTCATCCGCAGGCGCCTCAATAACGCTTACCAATTGTTGCTGTGGAGAATGCCTCAATTTTCACTGCACGCAACCTGATCCTAAAGAAGGACATCACTGGGACGAAGAGCTTAGGTTGTTCAGAAGACTCAAAACCTACTCGAGGTGGCTGAGATGGCTCAAGCGGCTGGTCGAGGAGGCACACTTGGTTGATAATGCTGTAAGGTTCAAATATTTCATGCAGCGCTTGCCGCTCAATGGACTCGATCTAAAAGGCTCGTGTAGCTCAGGAGGTTCAAAGGCTTCACACACCTCGTATGGCAGGCCTTACTCTGGTGGATAGAGGAGGCTTAAGTGGCAAGTGATGCTCAGGTGGCTCAGGAGACTTGTGTGGCAAGTGATGCTCAGGTGGCTCAGGAGACTTGCGTGGCAAGTGATGCTCAGGTGGCTCATGAGACTTGTGTGGCAAGTGATGCTCAGGTGGCTCATGAGACTTGTGTGGCAGAAGTTGCCCAGATGGCTGAGAAGGCTCACGGAGCAGAAGTTCAGATGGCTGAGAAGGCTCACGGAGCAGAAGTTCAGATGGCTGAGAAGGCTCACGTAGCAATAGTAGCTCAGATGGCTGAGAAGGCTCACGTGGCAAAAGGAGCTCAGATGGCTGAGAAGGCCCAAGTAGCAAAAGTAGCTCAGATAGCTGAGAACGCTCTCGTTTCAAAAGTAGCTCAGATAGCTGAGAAGGCTCACGTGGCAAAAGGAGCTCAGATGGCTGAGAAGGCTCACGTGGCAAAAGTAGCTCAGATAGCTGAGAAGGCTCACGTTTCAAAAGTAGCTCAGATGGCTGAGAAGGCTCACGTTTCAAAAGTAGCTAAGATGGCTGAGAAGGCTCACGTAACAGTAGCTCAGATGGCTGAGAAGGCTGAGATGGCTGGCCCAGGTACGTCGCTACCGCCCATTTCCTGCCCGGCTCTCGGACGCTGCAGGAGGAAATTCGCAACTTCCGGCGCCACTCTGCAGCGCGCGCCCCGGGAGCGCTGGAGGCCAGAATATATTTCAAATTTACTCTTTGCTACGGTGTGCGTGCGATATTGTCGCACGCACGTTAAAGTGACGTTAGGCGTGACGTTATGGTCGTAATATTTTGTCGCAATTATTTCATAGGACGTATTTTATTCAACGGGGATACGACAAACAAAACCTTGCAAAAAATGTTCAATACAAATGTTTGCACCTTAGACTCCTAATTTACAAAAAATCGTTAAAAGAAAAAAAGAAACCAAGAAATTCACCTCTTTTAATCCTCTTTGAAGATTTTTCCTGGCGTTAAACCTTGGTCTAAAACGATTAGATATACTTATTCTTGTTTTACTTCTGTTTATTTCGCATTCAATAGGACCTATAAAAGGCACTGTTACTCAAGTTTATCTCTGGATATTTGATGTTCAAGCTTTATTTGAGTAGCATTAATTCAATGAGTGCAAGAAAATAGCACCAAGTGTCTGGTAAATTTATCTGGAAAACAAATGGAATAAAAAAATATTATTTTTAAAACAAGTACGTGGGCAAAATATTAACCAGAAGCAATGTCAGCATGTGATATTGTAGGTTGGAACACAACTGTCACCAGGCAATTGCTCTCGGATAATTGGTCTCCCTCCCTCCTCCGGCCAACTGCCTCGTTTTGACAGTTGTCCCAGTCGCCTCGGATAATTCAGCCACTTGAATGTAAATTTATGCATTGGAAGTATTTTGTAGGAATGCATTTTTCAAATATTATTCTGAAAGTCTACTACTAAACTCTTAGAGCTTCAACCCTAGAACTCAAACCGAGGTAGATCTTCAATGTTAACCTAATTCAACATTAACCTTAATCAAGATGTTTAGCATTCAGGGGAGCTGTTTGGAGTCCCCCCACAGTAATACCCTACTCTTCAAGTTGCTTCGTATCAGGAGAAACGAGAGTGAATATGAGTTATTTTTCAGGTTTTGCAGTTTTAATAAAGCTGCTTTGTCGCTTTTTTGTATTATTTTTCATAAATAGGGTTACATTTACCCAGGGCTACTGACAATATAACACCGGCCATGTGTTTTGTGTTCAAGGGTTGATGATGAGTTTGATGAGTTTGTACGCCTTCATTGAATGGAAAAAGTGCAAAATTAAAAAAAAAATTCCAGATTGCTAGATTGAGTTATTTTAGGTTGATTAAATTACGTTTGTTGCTGTAATTTAAAGTGGGGCTAAGTTAAGTTAGGTTTGGTTAGGTTAGGGTTAGTTATGTTAGATTTGGTTGCGTTGGGATAAGTTAGTTTAGTTTATGTTGATTATGTTAGGTACAAACTAAAGAAAAATTCTTGGGCTAAGTGTTCACAAAGTCGTCATCTGGGATACAATCATTCTAGAACCAATTTGAGTGGTCGAAGAACTACCTTACGTAATAAAAACCTGATGTACGTAACCTCGGTTTAGCGCCTTTACATCACCCAATAATGAGAATATACGCAAGTTTCGCACTCTGGAACCTAAGAGATCTGCTGGTCTAGTTATTGCCCTCACAAAAAACGGATGACACGAATTCGGACAGACTCGAGGGTATACTGGCGGTCTCTCCAGAAAATCAGGTTACACATTCCAGCGCGAACTCTGACCACGACCGGATATTTGGTTCTGGCTTGACGAGTCTGCTTAAATCCGGCCGGATATCAAATAAAGTCTGTTCCGGATACCGAGCCAGCGATGTCAAAGTCAGATATGAAACTTGTTTCAATTTAAAACTGGGTGAATAAGCTTGGAGTTTCATTTATTTTTAATTGCTTTCAACACAGTGGGACACGTAAAGAGCTCACGATAGAGTAGTGCCACTGACAGCCTACATTAATATATTTTCCTACAAACTAACTAACTTTACCCGTAAATATTATTTGATCAAAACTTCAAATACAAGCAGTTTAAAAAACATTAAGATTGATAAAAATAATTCTGTTGCACAAATTTTTTTGCTTTTAGAAGTACGAAGTCAGAAGTAAGAGTACAAATCCGAGAATGACAAGCTTGTCCTGCGTGGCGTATGGAAAGTAAACAAGGCGAGATAAACAGGTCCCAGGTCGATGAGAGACGACTCATCCACTTAAGGACAGCTGCTAGCAGGCCATCGTTGCTTGAGTTGAGCAATAAACAGCTTGCATGGCCCATCCGTACTCTCATTAGCAGGACTTACGCCTGGGTGGTCTTCTAAAGGACGCCGGCGAGATGCGCTGGAGCAGGTGAGCTCACTGCCCTGTCACCCTTAGCCTGGTAGTCTAGCAGCATCTCACCCTGCCTAGCATAGCCTAACCCTACCTAGCATAGCCTAACGCTGCCTGGCATAGCCTAACCCTGCCTAGCCTAGTCTAGCCTAGTCCGGCGCAGCCAAGCATGACTAGTCTGCCCTATCTCAGGCCACCAAAACTTCATGTCTAGTAATAATTTCCCCGAGTGCTGATGAAAACTCAAGCTCTTAAGAATGTTGTAGGAATTAATACGAGACCGTCTAATTCAGTTCTAGAAGATTGCGCCAAGGTTACTTCTATAATCTTTCCCATTTCATTCGTGTAATCAATGCCATACTTTAAAATGAATTTTAACTGGATGTCTATCGGCTCACTCATAGTTGGAAAATAAATGAAATTTCAACGTTCAGCAACATTTACATAAGCTATCATCGTTCATGAAACAAATTGCTTGCCTCATAACCTGGACCAGTACTGAAGTGATCTATTGGATATAAAGTAACTTACGAGTATTTGAACTCAATTAGGAATAGAGAGAATTCTTTGCGTAGGTGAGCAATGGCTCGTCTCGTCATCCGGGAGTTAATCTTTGGAAGGGTTGCCAATCTAAGTTTTTGTTGAGGGGGTTGACGTGCGTTCTGACCCCCGTGACGTTCACTCAGTTAATGGATGCTCGGGGACCTTTAAAGTAAACTTTTATTCGGAGCTCGCTAAAACGGGTTTTGCCTGAACGAGTATACACAGGGACTTGAAAGCGCTCGCGTAAATGGAAGTTGTGGTACGGGAGCTCAGGCATCCTAGACGTGAATCAAAATGCAACATTACTGAATACAGAGCTTGGTTGAGTAGGATTGTTCCATTGAAATCTTGACCTCAGTGGGAAAAGGTGCACTCGCCTCATTTGGTGCTTTTTTCGTCATCGCTCATCAATAGGAGCCTTTTTCTTGTCACACTCTAATTCAAGTAGAGCAAAATAAACCGGCACATTCGGCAGAAAAAAGTCAATTTTCTGATCCCTGAAGCTAAAAGGAAAAGCATGAATGTCATTCAAAATTTAAAAATTTGTATGGAAGATTTTGAAAATCGTTAGTAAAATGAATTTTTATATCAGTCTGCTTGAAAAAATTTCTTCCAAAACATGTGAATGTGTACCTAATTCAGCAAAGTAAGAAAAATAATTTATGAATGTTTTATTTTACTACGGGACTAATTTAGTTAACGTATGGGTGCATAAACAAGAAACTTTTCTTTAGCTAATGAGTTCAAAAGAAAATTAAATGGAAGAAAGTTCGGATGAGAAATGGATTTCAAACTACCTATCAGT